>WAAB01021048.1:16284-32582 GCA_013389865.1 Piaya cayana | reverse complement strand
AGTATCTTAATTAATATTGAACTGGTTTAGAGTAGAAACGTCATAATATAAAAATCTTTGGACTTTAGTAATCCAATCTTTATCCCAACATCCAAGATGTGGAAGGTCTGTTGGCATTATTTTAAGTATTTGCATTGTGTTACAGATGCACTGGACATTCTCCAATCATTTTCAATTAGAATCATAGAATCATAAAATAGTTTGGGTTGGAAGAGGCCTTAAAGATCACCTAGTTCCAACCCCCCTGCCATGGGCAGGAAATTAAAGGCAGATAGAACCAAGTACCATTTTTAAGAATAACTTTAACTACCAAGTAGTTAAAAAAATATGAAGAAATCTTAATTTAAATGCTTTTGAGGTTTTGGGGTTTTTTAATTGGTTAGATGAAGTGATAGATGCTTAGAAAACTACATGCAGTTATCACTATCTTCCTACTTTACTCTCAAAATCCACATGTGTTTTTCCAGTTATTTGGAGTAATTCCTAAAAAAATATGGTAATGATCAAACTCATTGTAGTCAGTTTATATCAGCAAAAATCTGTAACTAGTATTCTAAGTCTTATTGAAAATTCTAACCAAGTACCAAACCAAAAAAATTGTAATCTATAAACTCTTTAGTTTATGTCTTGAAGATATTATCTTGGCACATACTATGGATATATTTTAATGTATAAGCAGCAGAAAAATTATCAAATATCAGAATTCATCTAAAAGAAAACAGTAGTTTGAAATTAATAATAAACTATTTTTGGTGGAATTTTTAAAAAAATTAAATACTATTTTTTGTGTAACAGAACAGTTAAAATCAGTTATAAACTTACACTTAGATAATTTCTTTTTAAGTTTTCTCTTTTTGATAACTGAGTCATATTTTATATTTGCTTCTCAAAACTCCTAGTAGAGGTAATTGAATATTCTGTATCTCTACAGTTTTTAAGTAACATATCTGGGGTAACTAAGCTTGATATTTTTAATTGAAGCTTACAGCTTTGGCTTGGAGAAGTGTTGATCAGGTTCAGACTGTGCTTTTGTTGTGTTTTTCATTATTGAAGAGAAAATTTGCTGCAATTCTGGATAATTTGATTTTATTCATACAAAAGACTCAGTATAAATTCAACGAAGTCTGGTCTACTTATTACAATCACTATCTGAGCTGTTTATGGTTCAACGTATCCAGATGGGAACTGGATGTTTCTTCTGACACATTATCATGATGAGAAATGGAAAGTTTGTTGCACTGCTCAAATTCAGGTATTGATTTCTAGAGCTAAAACCAGTGGAAATATCTGCATGCTAATAGACAAAAAACCCCTAAACAAACAACAATGCGAAAGATAGTTTGATTTACTTTTCTTTTTTAAAAAACAGTGTTCTTTTACTGGGAAACCTGTTATTTAAAAAAGGGATATTTAATAAGATTATGAATGTTTTTTAAACCTTTCACAGAATAATAGGTATTTCTTTGGCCTCCTAAAAGCAGCAGCAGTCAAGTAAAATTCAAATTCTGATAATACACAGTGAAGTTGTCATTGCACAAACTGTGTTCATCTACTTTTCAGCCGTTTACTGAATTTTCTCCATTATATATAGAAAACAATGTGTGTATATATATAGAAAACAATGTTTTTTGTAAGAAGATATTCTTAAAAATAATTTCCTCATCATTATTTGGAGCTTTGTAACACATTTTCCCTATCACTCCTAGCCCAGAGTTTCAACTGTCTGGCATCAGTACAGAAAGGCTTAATTTTACTACAACTGCTGCTGTTGAAGTGGGAGAAAATGTGACGAGGAGAGACACGCAAGATAAGAAAAGCAGATTTACAGGTAGAAGAGTAATTTCTGAGACAAGGACGGTTAGCAGCTCAAGGAATTAAGAGAAGGAATATCCACATAGAAAGAAAGACAGCAGGTTCCAAGGAGCATCAGAGCCTAAAACTTCATCTGACTGATATGGGCTGGATGGTAAAGACTCTATGAGTGTCAGGAGTGTATTAATACATGGTCTCATAGCTCATTAGTCCTAGCTATCTATTTATTCATTAGCTAACACAGCCATCTTGTACTCTGAACCTGTGACTATCCTTTTAAGATGCAGAGTTTCTTTGTGAACGATGAAGGTTGTGCAAAACGATCTGGAGAGGAAGGGTAACACCTTTACAGAATGAAACTTTAAAATCCTATCTCCTGACGCCCAATGACTTTAAGAACTGATCGGTTTCAAGAGATGAACATGCATTTCACAGACATTGAGTCAATACATCACAGATGTAAATGAATTATTCATATTTCATCTTTCTTGTCAATAGTTGCTATCTCAATCCAGACAAGTTAAATAAGGACTTTGAAGAATAAAAAAGGAAAGAGAAGTGGGTCATTGTATTTCCCCAAAGAAAATAAGCGTAGAGAAATAATCATTCGGTGGAGTAAGTTTCTTTTCTCACAAAGCCACCTTTCCATTCAATTTTAAATGACAGTCCAGACTGGAATAAGCAAGGCCAAGATTTTAGAATCATCTTCTAGAACTGTAGCAGTGACTCACAGGCATTCAGCAATTACAGAAACTAAACCTACCTGCTTACTTGTGGCCTTTAGAAACTCAGTCATTAAAACATAACAAAACAAGTAAAAATACTCCATTAATGGCAAAACAGGTTAAATAATTTGGTGTCACGACTTGCGCCCCTCAAGCAGATTCAGATGCAGATCCCTTTGCCCTTTGGGTTATTCACTAACGTTACAAACAAATGGAATATCTTCAGAAGGAGGATAAACTGTACTTAGAAATAAGTGTTGTTTCTGTTTACATGTCATTAAGTTCCCAGACTAGGCATATCCACTGAGCCTGGTCTTTCTCTAATACTGTGTGACAGGGAACTTTTCATTAAATGGATTGTATTTCACATTTAGTATTCACACAGGTATTTCTCAGTAAACGCTGTTCTTTGAAGTACGTTTGCAGGTGAAGAATATCGTATTACATTATGTNCTTCAGGTATTTGTAGAGAGTATGTTTGTGCATACTTCTGGCTTGGTGTAAAGACAGCAAAAAAATTAACTTCCTGAAGAAATGGAAATATGTTAAATCTTCAGCTGGAGGACATATGAGATCATCACCTCAACAGAATATTCATGAACAGAATAAATTTAAGAAACAAAGCAAGGAGTTCTTGAATACGAGAGAGTACAGAGCAGTGTTGTCTGGAATTTTGCTGTTTCCTTTTAGATGCAGGTTTTTCAATAGGTAACAAGCAACATGTAGAAAATCAGTGGCTATCTAGCAATCCCATAAAGAAAACTTTTATAAAGACACAATATGTGCATTTGTAGTAAGCTTTCTGCTGAGCTGTCAAAGCTGAAGACTAGACGCCCTCAGCCTAGGAATACATGTGTAACTTGAACACTTTAGCTCCTTATTAGCCTTAGGAATACACAAACAGAGCTTTCATATTGTAACTCTAAATCATAGAATCACAGAATCATAGAATAACCAGGTTGGAAGAGACCCACTGGATCATCAAGTCCAACCAACTTGATAGAACAGAAAAAAAAACCACAACAAAAACCAATTAAAACCCTTTGTGACCTCTCAGATTTACCGCATCACCTATAGCTCTTCCATTTCAAAGTGTGTATTAAATGGTGATGAGGACAACATTTTCCACAACCACAGGATGTATCCACTGGAGGATGTTGTAACTATTTCTTTGTCACTCTGCTTATCCTTCATTTACCCCTGTGAGTTTTTAATTTCACTTCTAAAATACATGGATTCAAACTTTCGTTAGGTAGCGTGCCAACCATGGATAGTCTGGCTTCAGGAAAAAAAAAATTAAATAAAACAACCCAAAAATACACACATACTGCAAACAAAACCAATTAACCATACTCTCACTATTTTGAGATATCAAAGGCTGCTAAACAAGACAGACATTTGAACAAATCTTGATGTTCTACTTGTCACAGCATGCTTGTTAAAATCAGAAAGAAAAGACAACTTAGATATTACAGTGATAAGGATTCCATCAAAATAGAGGCAGATAAATTATCTGTCCCACACGAGAGTTCGCTGTGAAAACTGAAATTGCCTTTGGCTCTAATAACGGGCAGTTGCTCTGAAGAGCAATGTTTCCACCCCTCGTGACTAAACATATGCAAGCACTTTAAGAGGTGACCAAGAGGAGCATCCATAGGATAACTGCTCTTACAGCAGTTAATAGAGCAAAGAAATACAAAGGAGATTTGGCAGAAGTGTAAAGGGCATTGGATACATCATCAATGAAGTTAATGGTACCAAGGCAAGTTATGAAATGTAGATAGAGTCTGCTATAGATATATCAGCTAGGCTAATATATCAGCTAGGCTCCTCCTAATCCTATACTTTTCTATGCTTCAACCACTCTACAATAGTTCCATGATCAGAAAATGCGTATATTCACACCTGGTATTTGCCCAAACTATTTTATGAGTAAATATTTAATGACTAAGTGTGTTTGTTTTTTTTTTTATTGTACAACCATTTTTGGGCAAAATAACTAGGTTTTCACCAGCTCCTGGACCAATTGAGTCCATACCTGTTACATTATTCTATTTTGCTTGATATAATTACTTATATATACCCCAGTCACTCAATATGTTAAACAGCAAAGTAAAATTCTATCTAAATATATACACATTCTGAAAACATCCACCGGCGACAAGCGCTCTCCAAATGACTCTATTAAAATCAGCGTTGATTCAGTCCTTTCAATTTCTTATATGACTCTGCCTGCAGTTTATACATCTGAGCAGAAAATACCTTTGTGTTGCATGACATCCCTGCTACTTTCAAAAAGACATTCACAGATAAGCAAGGAGTTACCACAGCATTCTCCTTAAGAGCATCCTGTAGTCATGTTATTAGGTTACTATACTAAAAATCACAAGAGAGTAATGTCTCAAGCAAAGTTTAATTAGGATTTGCACTGTGTATTTCAAATAGGCATCTTTCACTATTTTTTAAATAAAAATGGCATGAAATAAACATGCTTACTTCAGCTAGACAGCTGAGTCATTTGTTGAATTCATTCTTGCAAGACCCAGAGAGATTATAAATATTAAAGCTCTATGAATGCATTTACCTTGTCTTTGGAGCATAAATTTTCCAAAGTCTTTTCCATGTATATCACCTTGATAGGTGAAAATACCTCTGTCAAGCCCTGATGACACCTAGAATAAGTGGAAACAGAAAAAAAAAAGATTTCTGAAACAAATAAATAGGACTGTTCATCCATTTGGTTTTCTGATTTGGAGTACATATATGGAGCACAAATTTTCACTGTTATCCTTTAAAATACTAGTAAACTCTCTGTGCTTACACAATACTTATCACCTTAAGTCTGCAACAGTATTAAAAGTTCCAAAATGACACCTAGAATGATTTTAAAATATCTGATGTATATTATTAGGTTTTAGATTTCAACTGGCATTCACATAGTTGAATTAGTATATGCATATGAAAGTCCAATAAATTGGCAAATTTAAAATCATTTTCAATAGAAAACATCTTGAGACACAAAGAACTGCAAAGAGTAAAATAAACTTCACTTGGGGCACAACAACTCTGTGCAGCTACAGACTAGGAGAAGTCTGTCTAGAAAGCTGCCTGGAGGAGAAGGACCTGGGGGTGTTGGTCGACAGTGACTGAACATGAGCCAGCAGTGTGCCCAGGTGGCCAAGAAGGCCAATGGCATCTTGGCTTGTATCAGAAACGGTGTGACCAGCAGGTCCAGGGAGGTTCTTCTCCCTCTGTACTNTAGACTTGATGATCTGGTGTGTCTCTTCCAACCTGGCAATTCTATGATTCTAAGAAACTTTTTTTCTTCACCAATTCAAAAAGGTGAAGGGACCTTCAAAAAATCAAAAAAAAAGGACAGTGCTTCTAAAGATAAAATTCCCACTCTTGCCTAAGAAAACAAGACAAAAATATGCCAAAATACGCTGATGCGCTCCACTGTGCCCTTAGTAAACTAAATCCTCTAACAGGAATGTGGCAGATAGAAGCTTAGTACGTAATTTTGATAAGAAAAGTAATGTGATCTCTACATTGATTGCTAGAATACTGTATTCCATATTTGCAGTATAAAATTTCAAAAGAGTTATGTAGGAAATCACAAATTACTTCAGACTCAAAACTCTGTAAGCTTTATCCATAGCGGTCCGGTTACTTACATAACCATCTAGCGCCCAGTTGTCATTTTCAAACTTGCTTACAAAAATGTCACTTGGTCCTTTGATCTGAAAAACTTTCAATAGCAAATGGGCTTCTTCTTTCTTGTAAACACCTATTAACACAAAGGAGGAAACAGCTTTTCAATTTTTTTTTTCCAACCATTTTGTTGAAAGTTTCAAAGTTAAGCATATTGCTTCAGAACTAAAATATTTTGTAGAAACATTCTGTAGTAATAAAATTTTATAATCTGGTTGTCACGAGATTTAAAGTGCTCTAACAGCAGGATCTTGTTTCACTGTTCTTTTGCCCACAAAATGTCTGAAAACAGGATGCAAAAATGATTTTGTCCTATTTAATTTTATACTTAAATGGGCAAGAATATTTGTCTTTTCATACAGTAATTCAATAATTCTGATTATAGGTAGAATTTTTTGTCTGGAATTTCCTTGAGCTAGAAAAAAAAAGGATTTTACTCGTATCACAACAGTATATTATAGTAAATATTAATAGCACAGGGAAAGAAAATTTGCTATTTGGTGGGCAGTGACTGATATTGTCACTCAACTCTTGACCACAAAATGCAGTGATAGTTGATAGTGTTTTCTTCAAACATAATATATCAGAAGCTCAATCAGAACTTCAGAGTGAGATTCACAGAAAGGAATGGAAGATGTTGCTTTCAAGGTATGCAGCATTTACTAAATTATGTGCTTAAATGTGCTTAATTCATATTACACCATTATTAGGGCCATATTGCTTTAAAGTAGATATTAATTACTATTGAATAATGGAGGTTTTCAATGGTACAGTCCTTAAAATGCCACTTAAATACTTCAATATTATGCCACAGTACAAGAAGAAAAAAAACCTACCTCAATATTTATTTGAAATGTAAGGGGGAAAACACATGGCTGATCAAATATAAATAAAGTGAAATATGTGCAGACCACTACATTAGGACCTTTCATTTTGCAAAATAAGCAGAAACAGGTTTTTAGTGAAAATATGAAGTTTTTGTTTAATTTTCTATTTAGCAACAAATAAAACAAAAATGAAGGCACCAAAAAAGAGAGAGAAGAATAGTTGTAACACCAAATTCTGAACCAACCTGACAGTTTGAGTTGGATGTTGGATGCCTCGATGAATGTGGCATTTACTTTGCTGCTTGTGGTATTGAACCAGTCCACAGTCAGAGTAGCAGGCTGTCTTTTCCCCAGATATTCATAAAACCCTTTCCACAGTGAATTTATAAAAAACACGTCTGAGGGAACTNGAGGCCATTCCCTCTTGTCCTGTCCCCTGTCCCTTGGGAGAAGAGTCCAGCTCCCTCCTCTCCACAGCCTCCTTTCAGGTAGTTGTAGAAAGCAATGAGGTCTCCTCTCAGCCTCCACTTCTCCAGGCTAAACAACCCCAGCTCTCTCAGCCGCTCCTCATAAGATCTTTCAGCACAATAGCCTATATTATACTACACCTGTCCATTAAAATAAATTTTCTCAAATAATCTCATACTTTATCAGCTGTTTGCTTCAGTGAATGTCCTCAAGGCTATGAAGAATAACAGACTCTTCCCCTAAAGCCCTGTATCTTTAGGGTATGATGAAAAAAGGGAGAATAGTATTCTGAAGTCAGGGATTCCTGGAAGGACACAATGTCTTAGGCTATCCCTTTCGTTTCATGAATTAATTACAGCTCCGTGTGTGATTTTCAAGGGAATATCAACTGCCTGTTCAACTGAATTCACGATAGCGTAGCGCAAGTATTTTATCAGTCACTTTTAGACTCCACATCTTTTCTCCATACAATAACGCTGCACCTGTGAACAGTGAAATTGGCAGAGCAAGGAATTATGTGTTTGGGTCATTTATTTGATGTTACGGGTAACTTTCCTCTATGGAGAAAAAAAAAATAATTTTACAAGCCATTAAATGCCAAATTTTAAATATTTATCTAAATCGCAGACAAGGTAGGTAAGGTCTCCCTTATTCAACATTACCTGCAGTGTTAACATTAATTAAGAAGGGAAACAGAAGACAAAAAAAAGGAGATTATGTCAGATTCATTTACAAGGTGCTACATGTCTTACATTTACAAGGTGCTACATTCCTATCTCCCCTACATATTGCTATATTTCTCCCATATAATTTGCTCTTATAAAATCTGGGGAAGACTTCTTTCCAACATGATGGTTAAGCTGAAAAGTCAGTTAATTTGGACAAAACAAACCAACCCTCTTCATGGCCAGGCAGCACCCAGTCTTTCCTAGTAGCTTCTTACAAGTGAAAGTAGACATTATTCCACCTAGTTCTAAGCTTACTCTAGATTTACAATTTGAGAAGTAAAGATTTAAGATTCAACCCAAAACTTAATAAAAAGAACCTTCCCTGAAGGTGTTTAAGGGTGGACGAGGTGCTGAGGGGCATGGTTTAGTGTTTGATAGGAATGGTTGGACTCGATGATCCAGTGGGTCTCTTCCAACCTGGTTGTTCTAAGATTCTGATTCTAATCACATGATATCTTGACAAGGTAACAACCCTAGTGAGTATTAAAGTTCACCCCTACTATCCATGACCACTAAAAATGATACTTGCTAAATAGCTAAAGACTGGTACTAGAAGTGCACGAGTAGACGAGGTGCTGAGGGACATGGTTTAGTGTTTGATAGGAATGATTGGACTCGATGATCCGATGGGTCTCTTCCAACCTGGTGATTCTATGATTCTATGATTCTAAGTGGTTCACACTCTTCTACCTAAACTCTTAAAATAAATTACTGGATTTTCTGCATTTTATTAAACTCTGAACATGTGCAAAGGCAGCTGTTTATAATGAAGGAAATTTATCCATATAGGTATCTTGTGTACCTACTTTGAATAAATTCCATGGATATTTCCTCTTTGAGCCAATTACTGATTGTAAAAATGAATCAAAAAGTAATCCAAGTCAATAATGCTGTATATTTCCAACAAAATGTGCTGACAGTCAGTGTATCTGAAAAGCTGTTCACTAGCTGTTGACTGTCTCTTAATATTATTACACTTCCACTACACATTTCATGAAGAAAAAGATAACAGTTTCTTCAGTACCCTTTGTCTTCAAATTGTGTGAAAGCCAGAAACAAATGATCAAGCTCAATGTGGCATGATCTGTAAATACCAAAAATATATTGTTTGCAACATCAATGTATTCCAATGATTGGAGACCCTCTATGTGGCTTTGAGTATAACAGCTTCAAAGAATCTGAAGTGCATTATTTCCACGGTAAAATTTAGTGCAGAATTGGAGCTTTAGACAAGGTAACCTCAACTTCGTACTAGAAATCTGAAGAATTACATTTCATTTACATCTATTAAAATCATAGAATAGTTTGAGTCAGAAGGGACCTTAAAGCCCGTCCAGTTCCAACCTCCCTGCCATGGGCAGAGACACCTCCCACTAGACCAGGATTCTCAAGCCCCATCCGACCTGGTCTTGAACACCTCCAGGGATGGGGCAGCCGCAGTTTCCCTGGGAAACCTGGACCAGGGCTTCACCACCCTCATTATGAAGAATTTCCTCCTTATGTCTAGTCTAAATCTGTCCCTTTCCAGTTTATATCCACTATAGCCCTAAGAATCCATACATTTTCTGTAAATAGATGAATTCTAAAAAGGAGCTTTCAGACCCTTTTTCCTATAGGTTATTCATTGGTTTGCTACAATACTGACATATAGTACTTTTGGAATCTAGCATGGTAAAAATACATTATTTTTATTTCCCCTTGCTTTGAATTAAAATTATGTGCCTGAAATTATTCTCATGAAGATGAACATCCAGTGTTACTGCTATAACCCTGAGAACTATTGTGTAAGAATTTTATGAAGAAGCAGATATACATTTTTTTGTCACATTTAGCATCTTCAGTATGAAGTTTCTCTTACCACTTTGTCAATAATAGCTGTTGATCTTTGCAAATTAGTACCGTTGACTTAATATTTACAGAGTTTGCACTTGCTGCAGGTGGGCAGAATCAATACGAAAAGAAAATACATTCCAGCTTCTTCAGTTTTGTTTTTGTAAATGGTTAAAACTCAACTGCTGCAGCCCCATGGATGCAGCTGAGGAACTAGAGTGGCTCTGACCCAGTTCTGCAGAGAGTTTGCAAGTCCTGCCTTTCTTACCCTCTACGGGCACATGCAGAATGAGAAAATCTAACCAGGCATTATACTAATACTGCACCAACTATAGATTCTTTGAATGCAAGAAATGGAGAAATTCATGGCTGCTCATTAAAAGACCTTCCTGCCTATTTTTGCAAAGCAGAGAGAACCATGGGAACCAAAAAGAGTATTGCAGTTCTTAAACGTCACATGAGTATTGCAAGAATTCTTTAGTTGCAACTTACACTCAATTAAAATTTACAGTACTATAAAAATGATAGTTACTATTATTTATGAAAACATTAACTGGCAAAAAATAAGAATTTAATAAACAAGGATAAACATAATCTGTATTCATATATCCACATGTGAGAAATACGAATATGAATCTATTTTATTACAAACCCCTTAATTTAGCAATATTGGCTTCATCCCGTTTAAAATACAGGCAACAGCAAAAAGGAATTCTACCAAAAGTTAAGATAACAAAGTAAAGAAAATGTTCTAAAATACACTTACACACTAAAGAGAATTCACAATTAAAAAAGTCATAATAATAGTGAAGACTTTTTTTGAAAACTGTCCTAAAAGTTTTCCTTGTTAATTAGTCATTTGTTACATAGTTCCAGTTTTCTGCTTGCTGTTGTTGATATTTTGAATCATAGCATTTCAATCTTTTAAAAAAAATGCCTTTCAAGTAGTACTTACTCATCCAAAGTAGTTATAAGGGACATGATGCGGTGTGAATTTATACTGATGCTTTGCACAGTGAATGTATTTCAAGACTTGGTCTATATTTTAATTTGGCATTGAAACTTCAGAACCTTCGTGGTAGCAGATTAATGCTCACTTTCTGTGTTTGGTGAAGCGAATCCTCCAACAAATTTAGACTGCATTGTAATTAAAATGAATGCATATTACATCCTGCTTTGTTGCGAGTCTGTAGGAGTAATGCTTTTGGAAGAACTCATTTATGGTTTCACCTTACAGTCTCACTAATAAACTCACTAGGAAGGTTAATTATTACCAGAAATACCTTTTTATCCCATCTACTCTACAGACCCCTTCTGTGAACTGCCACGAGTGTGAACCATTAATCTTATTTTCCCTGCAGCTTGCTAAAATTCAGAATATAGAGTTGCAAGCTCATTTATTTGGTGAAAATTCAACTCATTGTTGAATAAGTCAGTAAAAAAAAAAAATCAAACCTTTCATTTTCTAAAAAAAAAGATTGAATGTAATCAAGGATTTCTCAGAGGTATTTGGTTGTTTTGCCACTGAGAGAAGGAAAAGATTACCTGCACAGATATTCATAAGGAGACATAGAAAAGCAGCAGTAATTTTTAGCTGCTCCTGGTAGTCCACAGAGTTTAAGAAGTGCTATCTTAGAGCGCCCTGAGGATTTCCATTGGGTTCTTATAACACTTGCATTTTACAAGGTAGAACTTTGACTGAATCTAATTCCTGCAATTATAGTCTACACTCATTATAAGGCTCTCCATTATAGCAATCTCTCTGATATAAAACTACATCAGATCTGGGGTTTGTGTATATATGATTTATCTTTTTGGCTTGACAGTGGTTGGGTTTCTTTGTGCAATTCACAAAACTGGCATTGTGAAAATTTTTAAAAATTCTGTTAGGGAAAGAATTTCCTAGAATAGGTTTAGCATGGCACCTGTTATTATGAGAGACCTCAACATGAGCAATAAATGCCTAAATTAAATATTGGAAATAATTTTATTTTTCCATAACAATCTAGGGTGTAAATAAATTTAATTTATTTAGTTCTAAAACTCTTCTTGTATACAAACCTGGAGTTTTAGTTATTGTTTCATTAACTTCTCTCACTCCTTTACCTACAAGTAAAAAGACAAATCATCATTTTCATGAACATATTTGGGTGGTTTTTTAAAAAAAATAGAATGTTAAAACAATGCCTTATGGATGCATTCGTATCTTATGTAATAGAGCCACATTTAAAACAGAAATAATTAGTCTAGAATATTTTACACGTTCAAACCTATACACTTATACAAAACTATCAGAAAATAATTTAGATAAACAACATTTTTAGTGCAGAGAGTTGTCTGATTAGCCAAGTTTTTCATATATTTAGGCCTAAATTTTTTTATCAGTCCCAGTGCTATAAGAGAGAGCCTTATAGAGGGGTCAAATACTATATCTAACTATGAATAGTATATTAAATGTATTAAAAATTGTGTTAATAAAAAGACTGATACATTTATGACACAAACTAGCAAAAGGCAGATAGCTGGATTTAAGATAACGACATCAGGTATCATGGGAAAGGATCACGACTCATGTCATTTGCTATGACTTATGTCCACTGACCCCAAATCAAGTTCTGCCTCATACCATTAGCCATTTTAAGAAGGCTACAGCCCCGGAGCAAGATATTGTCTTACATATTTTTGGTTTTGTTTATTTTTTTTACTTAAAACAACAGAAATTCACTGATTAGAATGATCAAATACTAAGAAAACACAAAAAGTACGGGATAGTCAAGGATAATTATATCAAAAAATGTAACTCAATCAAAAAACCCAAAAACTTGCTTATAGAATTTTTTTCTGTATTTTATTGTAAATATTAAAAAAAAAAGAAAATTAACAAATCTGTACAACATTGTTCATCTACAATTATTAATCATCTAGTAACCATGAAAAATCGCTCTCTAGGACAATGAATAAGAGCATATTTTTTTATACATAAACCATACATCTGGAAATGTTGAAACGAGGGAGTCTATCCATACATTAAGGAAAAGTTCAATATTGTTTGAACATCAGATCTGTGTTTTGTGACATATTAGAATTAGAAACATGTTTCAAATCTCTTTCCCATGGCATCTGATCGTTTTTTCTTTATTTATATCCTAAGTATATATATTTTTATTTTTCAGAATCGAGAATTTATAACTGTGTTTATTTACACTTGAAGAGCAAATGTATCCTGCATAACTTTATACTGCGAGTAGAAAAACTATGTGAAATTTACATAGTTATAAATAGAAGTGGAATATGGTGCAAAGATTTTTTTTATTATTTTGTTATTCATATTTATTTTAGAAGATTTGCTTAAACAAAAAACATACTGGGATGAATCTAAAAGCCAAGCTATGGAATATTTTTTTTTTGTTCCTACCAGAAAATCATACATTAAATAGTGAAGATATTGAGATATTCTTTAAAATTGTGACATGAAGATAAATATAGTTAAAATTAACACTTAATATGGATTAGGTTTTGTTTGCTGTTGTTAAGGATAAACTTATGTGTGTGTGTCTGTGCATTGACACACACAGGCCTCCATAACTTCCTCCATGAACTCTAAATGCTATTCCTGCTTTGATTTTTTTTTGCCATTTATTTCATAAAGTAAAAGCTGTTGTGTCATATGCATCTTTCAACAATAAGTGGGAATTATTAATCCTACTGCATACAGCAATAACGTCACGGAAAATGCAATCCAACCAAGTAGGGCACAGCGTATCTCTTGAGTGATAACTTACTTTTACAAATAGGAGATTTTCCTGTCCATTTCATATCTGGTTTGCACGTCCGATGCTCCGATCCACCAGCAAGGAAAAATCCTGGCTGACAGGTATACACCAACGTATACCCTAAAGTAGGAAGATCTATTGCTTTCACGTCTACATGCGCCGGTGTCTCTGGCTGCCTGCAAGCATGAGCTGCAAAGGGTTTTTTAGAGTTAGAAAAAGCGATGGTAAACTGTTCGCATAGGATTAGAGTAGGTGATTTGAAATAAATGCATGACAACTTATTCTGTTTATCAAAATATTGCACACCTTTTAGGAAGGTAAATTAACTATTATTTGTAAAAGTTACACTCCTAAGTATATGGTTTTATGATGGTGGAAGATGGAAGAGATACCATTATATATTTTTAAACAATACACAAAAACTAAATCATGCTAACAAAAAGAAAAGAGTTAAAATAAACGAAGCACATGTCATTGTACATGGGGCATTAATTAAGATTGTGAATTATTGTACTGTCAAAGCTTCAAGTCTTGCTTTTACTCAATGAAAACTATGGAGAGATTATTGTGCTAAATCAATTCATCACAAATTTCAGTTGAAATAAAGTTTCCATAGGAAGGCTTTGTCATATCAGATTGATTATAACAGATTTCATTTCTCTGTATTTTCCCATGGCATCTGATCGTGGCGTTCACTTGCTTCTTCTTGGTGTTCATTTGTAATAACCCAACGAGACTTTGAAATAGAACAACAATCTAAGGTCATTCTAAATAATTACTTTTAGGTTAGATCAGTGTTTTTAATTCAATCATTATTTGATGTCCTCTAACCCATATAGAGGCACAAATATATTAATAATTTGCATAGACATGCATGTCCCAGAAAAGCTGAATTTTATCGAGTTCTAGTTTGTGATTGTTGAAATACGAACCAACAAAATAGTCCCATGAATATTTCAGACACCTTCCTGTCCTCTATTAATCCAAAATACACAACCCCCCTAGATTAATTTAAAGCAGCAAAGGCAGTAGCTTAATGAGGACAGTCTTTTAGAGTAGTTCACTTGCTTCTACTGTGAACTTTATGAATCACAATTCTGAAAGATACTGCTTCAAATTAATATCCCAAATACTTCTTTGTTCTCAGAATAGGAAAAAAAAATAGAAACAAGTTTAAAATAAAGCTTACTTCTTTGTAGCATATAATTTACTATGAAATTCCACATGAATCCCTTTGTAACTTTTTAAAAATTGTGCCATATTCAGAGTCATTAGATAAGAAAGCAGACTTACGGATGCATTCAGACTGTATGCCACTCCAGGTTAAGTTAGCAAGACAAGAACGGGTGGTGGATCCCTGGATATGATAACCTTTTCTGCATCTGAAAAAGACTGTGCTCCCAACCTAAGGATCAAAATAGAATATTAGATAAAAGAGGGATCCATCACGTGTAGTCAGATATCAAGGCAGTGACAAACCACTAGAGGGACGTTCTAAAAAATAAAAACATCTTCTTTATACAGTTTCTAGAGTAATTTTTTTTTTTTCTGATGTGATGAAAAGTTTGAGCAATTGATGTTTTGTAACCTTATTTGAAAGCAATAAGTGCAAAAATATTGACACAGCTGTGCACATGGAAATAACAACAGTCATACATTTCAGCTTATTAATTTGTCTGTGTGACAGAAGCAAATTAAATGATTGAAATGTCTCGCTTTCCCGTACATCATTGCACATATTTCAATAGAACTTGACCACAAAGACTGTTCCAAATGTTTCCCATTGTGTGAACTGACTAAAAATTATTTCTAAAGTAAAAATAAAAAAATATAAAGAACTCTTCCATCTACAAATAAATTCAAATTCCAGGCCACAATTTCTAACACTGCATTTGTTATTACAAGCTACACAAGTTTTACTTGAGATTGTCAACTAGCAGAGTGATGTTACAGAAAGCCTTCCTACAGTCAACTATGATATGACTTTTCTCAAAAGAAAAGACAAAGTAACTGACAAAACTCTAAACTTCCTCTGAAAGTAGAAAAAGCTGGAAACTGATACAAAAAAGCATATCTCTTTGAAGGACTTCTATAACACATCATGCATCCTTAGCAAGTTTGCAGATGACACTAAGCTAGGTGGAAGTGTTGATCTGCTGGAGGGTAGGGAGGTTCCAAAGGGATCTGAACAGGTTGGATCACTGGGCAAAGACCAATGATATGAGGTTTAACATGGTCAAATGCTGGGTCCTGCACTTGGGGCACAACAACCCTGTGCAGAGTTACAAACTAGGAGAAACCTGGCTGGAAAGCTACCAGGAGGAGAAGGACCTGGGGGTGTTGGTCAACAGTGACTGAACATGAGCCAGCAGTGTGCCCAGGTGGCCAAGAAGGCCAATGGCATCTTGGCTTGGATCAGAAATG
>WAAB01021048.1:786-16239 GCA_013389865.1 Piaya cayana | reverse complement strand
TTCACCCACGTGACAGGGGACAGGACAAGGGGGAATGGCCTCAAGCTCCTCCAGGGGAGATTTAGGTTGGACATTAGGAAAAAGTTTTTCACATAAAGCGTCACTGGGCACTGGCAGAGGTTGGCCAGGAAGGTGGTTGAGTCACCTTCCCTGGAGGTGTTTAAGGCACGGGTGGATGAGGTGCTGAGGGACATGGTTTAGTGTTTGATAGGAATGGTTGGACTCTATGATCCGATGGGTCTCTTCCAACCTGGTGATTTTGTGATTCTATGATTAACACATGAGAAAGAGATTGGGTGGAAAGTTCTAGTGGAATGGAGATTAGGATGGTATTGACACAAGGAACCAGAATACACCTCTAGGTCAAGTTATTTAAATATGTGAGGTTGACTAGTAGAGTTCTTTTCATTTTGAATAGAATGTCTTGGCAATAAATATGATCAGATGAAATTAAAAGAAAAAACAAAAATAATATTATTTGAAATTCTACAGCATTAATAAAGTGACATCACATGGACAAATACAAGTAACTTATAGACTAGTAGTGATCATTGTATATTAATAAAATAATTTGCAAGTATATGCTTGTTAATGCAGATTACACTGCAGATGTCATAAAAGCACTTCAATGGACATATAAAATGGGTAGTTTTCTTCAGAAATGGCTATCTGTCAGCTACACCTTCTGTTAAATAAAAACACATTATCCTGATAGGTGTTCAGCAAATGCAGTACCAGTACTTCCTCAAGTTGCTTGCAAAGTCCACTGGTATTTTTAGAGTCCAAATTACTGATATGGCTTTGTAGGATTACCTCTTTATACCTTTTTAAACATGTTCACCCCTCTGTCTTTCCAAAGGCACACAGAATACCTGTAGTAGAGACTAGAACAGAGTATGGCTAATCTTGACTCTAAGCAATCTTTCTTCTTGGGAAATTGCCAATTCTGGTATCAGTATTTAATGACGAGTTGCAAATCTTTCCTCACTAATCCAGAAGACAAAGCAAAAAAAATAATGTCTGTGTTCAAGGTAGTTACAGAGTTATATTTCTTTCTTATTTTACAAGCAAAAGTAAAAATAAAAGCAGTGTGTTCCTTGTATACTTGGATGAAAAACATTGGAGGTATTTGTAACTGTCACAGCACAGTAAAGCACAAAAAGCACAAAATGAATGGGGCAAGGCACAACGTTGGTAGATAGAGGAAATCCATTAAAAGGACTCCTGTATCAGTCACCACATCTTTCTCTAATGAGAAAGGGTTTTAAAAGCTGATTCTTAGAATTGGTTAAGTCACAGAAACAGGAAGCCACACTAATCACATATGCCAAATAAAAAAGATCTACTTCACTAATAACTGGAGAGAGGTCTACATCTTGGTGCACCAGATAGCAATCTAAGAGTGAAGGCATTCATCTGAGGAAAGACTAAATACAGAACAGATGAAGACATACTATAGTCCCTTGGGGTGAATGAGAAGAGACAATTAGCCTTTATAGTCAACGGATACTGGAACAGTGAAGTGGCCAGTACAGTTCTGGTATTAAAGACAAGTTGTGAAGCAGAAAAAGGAGGAAAGAAAAAAACCAAAACAAAATAAAATGACCCCCCGATCAAATAAAGTGCAAAGACTAGAGTTGTTTCTGAAGTGATGAAAGGGACAGATACAGGGACAAGGTGACCTAACAAATAGAAAAGTGCACTTATTACTAAGAGAACTGTCTCAGGGGTGAGACCACAAGATGTGGCCTGGAGAGAAGTGTGTTGGCATCTGTGAGTCAGACAGGAACAGAGGTGTTTAAGGCACAGGTGGACGAGGTGCTGAGGGACATGGTTTAGTGTTTGATAGGAATGGTTGGACTCGATGATCCGGTGGGTCTCTTCCAACCTGATTGTTCTATGATTCTATGATTCTATGAAAAGAGCTGACAGCCGCAGCAGTGACAGAGAGCACAATTTCAGGAGAGGGAGGGTGCCAAAACCCAGAGGAACTTACAGAAAGGGCTTTTAGAAAAATAGTTCTACAAACTTGATCATAATACCATGAGGCACACAGCTATAAATTCAGAAATAAGCCCGAAACTCAACAAGAATATATTTTATGTTCAGATTACAAATATTTATACCTGAAGAATCTATCCACGTGAGGTTACTCAATCTATATAATAACTGTGGGTTGGTCATTTTTGCATCTACTTTTATTTCCTCAGTCATTTTTCCAGCTGTCACTTGGTAAACTTATACCCTGAGAGGTACTTAGTAATTATAGAAAAGACATTCATTGCAGACAACTTAGATCCAACACATAGAACAATTTTATCTCCTCTGACTGAATAAAATGTAAGATGAATTGCTAATTTAGCAAAGCCACTTGACTTTTTTGTCAAGGACTACATTGCCTTTGGATCAGACATGTCTTTGGTTTTAGGTATTTACTGATTATTCATCAACATATAAAAGAATTACAATCGTAAAGTAAAGTGCTTGTAGCGTGTCACATCACGTTAGGTAATCAGTTTATAAATAGTTCTCCCTACCAAAGTCTCCTGAAGTACTGAACACATGATACATTACAAGGTTAGGAGTTCTTTCCTTATGCTTCATATTAAAAAAAAAGTTGGAATGAAGCATGGGTTTTTATTAATAGGAGTGGAAATTTTCTAAGGTTTACATCATTTAAATGTACAGATAATATTTTATATTTATAATTATTTAACACATCTCTATTTTAGAAAGCTAATAAATAAAAACAAGAATTACCTCATAACCACGAGAACTGTTTTGCATTCCAAAATGTGGAGTGCCAGGGTCTGTACATGTATTGTGAGCTGGATCTAAAATAAAACATGAAACATGATAGATATTATGATTTTGAAAGAACACTCTAAAACTGTTTGCAAAGATTAAGTCATTTAATCAGTACCTAGTGATGACAAGAATAGAATTTTTAATCGACTATATGTATTTCGCATATTACATTTGCATTTCCAATTAAGTTTCCAAGATAGATCACCGAACTTTGTTTCATTGTCACCATTTAAGGATATTTTTGCAGGTTCCTTTGGCAATGTAGACTTTGGTTAGGATTGCATTAATTTTTGTTAAACTTATGTTTTTAAAACTTTTTGAATACAGGAAATATCCCATTATTCACAATGCATAGGAAATGTACAAAGTTTATTTTTTCTTCCCTTATTACACAATGACCATGTTAATCATTAAGTTAGAATTTTTTAATAAAAAAAACCCCAAAACTCAGAGAAACCTAAAGCCAAAATCAACGTGCTTTCTTATTGCAAGTGAATTACTTATTTTTTTTTTACACTCTTTTCTATGCCACCAAGAAAACTAAAGTTTCAAATAAACTACTACCTCAGTTGTTGCTGGAGAATAAAAAGATAGTCCCCTACAAAAAAAAAGGTATTATAATGGAATATAACTAATTATATTTTTACATGACAGGGGAATTGGAATTAGATGATCTTTAAGGTCTCCTCCAACTGAAACCATTCTATGATTCTATGATCTGATGATCAGTCTCATGAGTGCAGTTTAAAGCAGCCTGAAATTATTTTTGATTCAGCAACAGTCACTTCTATCTATGTTTCTTTTAATGCTTTGGGGGTGTTCAGTCACATCCACCAGGTAGGCAGCACAGGACTTGATCCAATGGATCTTTTTATACCATGCAATTCCCTTCTGACAACCAAGTCTGCTTTTGTGCTCACACTGCACAGAGAACATGATTTAGGACTATATTTCACCTATAACTATTTTTAATTTTCTAGAGAGGAAAAAAATTGAACTTGTCATGTACAATAATGTGATCTATCATTTCACTCTGGGTCAGCTTCCACTTTTAATGCTAATCCTCAGTGCAGCATAATAATTCAACCGGACTGATATTTACAAAAGGCTTTAAAAGTTTGGAGGACATTGACCCAATGTGCAAGAATGAAAACCGTATGCACTTCTACCCTTTAGCTGCTTTAACAGCTCAGGAAATTCTTGCAAATTATCATCTGCTGGAATGCCATTGCCAATAACAGACACCTGAAGTTGAACTGACTTTTTAATAACTGTCTTATCTAAAAAAAAACAGTGGCAAAAAAGGAAAAAAAATCTAAGAATTTTAAGGAAATTGTTAATATCCAGAAAGAGAAAGCTTGCCAATATTTGCCATGTTACGGTACTTCTAGGCATAGTTCTAAGTATTATTCACTGATCTTAATTTTCAAATTTCTTGATAATGCAATCGATAAATACTTTAGATAGTCCAATTTTGTTAAAGAAACACTTGTATTTGATATATATTGCTCACATTACAGGATATTACTCGTACTTCTGTGTTATAAATAGAAATGTCATTATTGTGTTTTCAAATTTAATTCTTCTAAGTAGACCTAAGATTTAGCTTATGTAAACTATTTGTCTCTGTAAGAGAGATGTAAGATGTAAGATGGACTGTCCAGTTCATAGAAGCTATGGACGGAAGGGATTTTGAATTGGTATCAAAGAACTGTAATGACTGTTAATAGCTTAAATGACAAATATAGTCAGCCTTCAATAATCGTGCTTACCACCTTTTCCCTGAATGTCATCCAACTCTTCGACATAAGCAGTATCTCAGCCACAGCACAATATGTATCAATAGCCCACAGTCTATATTTGAATGTGCTTGTTTAGAAATATCAGAGGATTTTTCATATATAACACCAGAATAATTTTCTCTAGAAAGTCACCCCAAGTTGGATCAAATTCTGTTATCAGTGGGAGTTACGAGTGTCCAGTGTTTCTCTCCTACAGTCTGGATTATGCAACATGCTAAAAGCTGCACGCTGCACATCAGTCAATGAGAAACTGATGGTACTTGACAGTTTATCAGAAATTCAAAAGACCAGACCCAGTGTGCTTCTTCCTTTTGAGCTCTACCAGCCTCTTTCACAAAGTTTAAAAAGTATTTTGATTTAGGGTTGATTCTGACAATTGCCTTTAACTCTCCAAGCACAGAATCTGGTCTCTACACAATCTGCCAAAGTGTTCTGCATATCTAAAAGAGTCTAAAAATAGATGGAATAAATTTATGCATTTACACTTATTGGCATTTTGCATTTCCAGCAGACGAGCAATCATGTAAATTTGCAAATGACTTCGTATGCAATTGTGTTCATCCTAAATTTTTTTGTACTCAAAATACAACCTTATTTATCTGTTTTTTTTCATCAGACACTGACGTTTCCTATATTTGGAAAGCTAACTGCCAGATCTATGATAGCGTATTGATTTATAAAGAGTATTCTCAGCAGAAACAGCACAAGTAGCGGTAGTTATTACCAATGCAGGTTGGCTGGATTCCACTCCAAGTACCGTCCGCTTGACAGAATCTTCTTGAAGAGCCTATCAGAATAAAAGGGGGTCTGCACTGAAAGCTGATTTCAGATCTGTAGGTGAAACTCTTTCCATTGAGCCGTCCTTCTGCTGGAGTACCAGGATCACCGCAGAACACAGCTGATACACAGAAAAAGAGAAGGAAAAGTTTATTAAAAAGTGCAACTGCTTCAAGTGAAGCATTCTACATTCTTTTATGTGTTAGTCAGGCATGCTGAATACGAGCGCAAATGCTATGTACATTTATCTGTTTGGGACCGTCTCTCAAATAAATTCCTGACAGCATTTTTAAATTAATTGTCACGGTTATAGTCATTATAAGCATAAAAATTAACCTGGAAAATGGAACTTTTGTTTGAGAGACTTAAAGGCTGATTAGATTTGGATGACAGAGTAATCTCAAAGTTGACAATGTTATATTGCACTGCTTCAAAATGTATCCAGTTTTCACATAAGTCACCCTCAGGATGAGTAGGCTGGAAATTTTTGCCCTAATTAAGTAAAAGGAAGAATGTTCTCGGAGCCCTGACAAGATTTCAAGCACCGAAAGAGATGAGCTGACAGAATTGGAAGATGAAAAACAAACAAGATATGAGGGTATATACTCGCCTTCAGGAAAGCAAAAAAGAGAATTTTAAAAGAGGGGCAAGGTTATGAGCTTAAGAGTTAGGACCCTTGTTTTTGCCTGTTAATGGAAATGGAAACAAAGAAGAAAATAGGAAAAGTGTATAGAAAATTTTTTTAAATCCTGTTCACCACAAGTTCAGAACATTCAAAAACAGTATCAGCAAGGTAAATGGTATGGGTCTAATTAGATAATAAAAAATAGAGGACATTTTGGGGGAAAGGAAGAAGAACACATCCTGAAATGAGCACAACCGCTTGATTCATAACAGAAGGTACTTTCTGGAGGAAGGAAGGAGAATCCTGCAGTAGCCTCTATATTAACTGATTTAGCCAAATTCTTTTGAAACTGTGAGAAACGGATTGCAACCCAAGTCAACTGATTGCCACTTTGGTGAAGCCCACCACATCTGTACCCTGAAAACTTACGCAAACATTGTGGGATGTCTCCCCGCCAAATGCCGTGACCCTCGCAGGAGAGAATAGCGGTTTTAGATAGCTGATAGCCTTCTGCACAGCTGTAACTCACACTGGCACCCCAGCGAAAATCAGATCCTTCCACCTTCCCGTAGAGCACCGGAGGAGGGGGGCCACAGGTAATAGCTGTGTCACAAAAAGATAAAGTTAAATTCCAAGACTTTATCAGGTTTAGGAGAAGGCAGCACAATATCCACTCATACTATTGAAAAAAAAAGGAACCAAAACAAATTTTATAGAATCATAGAATCACCAGGTTGGAAGAGACCCACCAGATTATTGAGTCCAACCATTCCCACCAATCCCTAAACTATGCCCCTCAGTACCTCATCCACCCGCACCTTAAACCTTGCTAGGTTCCAACAAAACATTCCTGTAATAGATAGAAACCCAATATAAATACAAAAATACTGTCTAGGTTTTGCAAGTCCCTAAGCTCTAAGTCACTGAAAGCCAGAGGAGTATATAACTTACCAGCTCCTGAACCTCTTCCCTCTGTATTAATTACTAAACACTGTTGGAAACAGGTTACTGAGACAGGTAAAACTTTTCAATAAATATTATGTATTTCAAGAAATGTTTCTATGATTCTACAATTCTAAATATTTGAATTTTTTTTTAAACTAATTTTGCAGCACTATGTAAAGCCCTTATTATGACTTTGTTCACCTGCTCATTTTCCAAGGCTTTCAGAACACAGCGGACACTGGCTTTGTTGTAAATTAGTGGCTAGCAATGTATAAAAATATTTTTATGTTTTTCAGCTTCTGAAACAGCAACTAAGATGATGGAATTTGAAATGGCTAAGCTTACATTGAAACATCAGTCCTTTCAGTGAAGAGCACAACCATAAAATCACTCACTCAGGGATTTTTACACCAGAAAATGCAGTCAATCAAAAACATACACCAGAATTTAATTAGTAGGCTAGAATTTGATGACACTTGAAAGCCCTGTTAGATGAGTTGGCCGTCTACACCTTGTATAAGCAGAAGATGCCCTAGGTTGCTAAATTTGTCCCTAAGCTGCTGTAGTAGTACTAACAATTTTCACCAGGCTGCCTTATTTGTCTTTCAACCTTATCACCACTAAGACCTTTATGCTAGTGGTTGTAATTAGCTATTTGTGAAGTGTCTTTTTTGGCTCTTTATGATGGCTATGCTACTGTAACAAGGGAATCTTTTATAGGAAGTTTGGGTTGCAGGAACCCTTAAAAGAATTCTGACCATCTAATTGAAGGTGAAAAGGCTCAAAGAAAGAAAATGGGTCCTTCATTCCAAGCATTTTAAGCTGAGCACTCTGATAATTTTTATTGCAGAGTGATTTGGTGCTATTGCAATCATTAATGTCACTGTTCTGACAGATATTATATGACATCATTACACACAAAACACACAAATTTCACACAAATACTTATCTAAATGTTTCAGTTACATTTGCGTGTTAATTGTTCCAGAGAATATGCTGACGGTTTTTTACATAAACAAAGATACGATTAGTTAATTTCACATCTAATGTCAAAATAGCATTTGTAAGTCATTTAATTACAGAAGGATACCTTTGCAAATTGGTTTACTCTGGTTCCAAGTGCTGTCTTTTATGCAACGCATGGTAGATGAACCAGCAGGCTCCATCAGGTATCCCGGATTGCACTGGTAACTGACTGTCTTATTAAATGTAAAATCATTTCCAAACTGAATGCCATTTGCTAATGCACCTGGATCTCCGCAGCTGATCACTAGCGATGGAAAGAAAAAAAATAAAATGTTGATTATTTTTTTTTCTTTTCAATAAACTTTTAATGGAACATTGAACTGTGTTTAGCTAATGTGGTTTTCTTTTCAGTGTACAAAAAGAAAAAGGAAGAAATTCTGATTAATGTATTTCACACCAAATAAAAAATGTAATCTTGAATTTTTAGCTAAAACATCATATTTTTGAGGCATTTCAATAGCATGACCCACAAGGCCCAAATATTGTGTTCCTTAATTACACTACCTGGTACACTCCACGATTAACTCAGACTGTTAGAGCAGTTTTGACAGGACTTTTCCTTCTTTCATGCTGATATCTTTGGCACATTATACCTAATGTTGATGGTGCAATGCAATTCCAGCAGAGTTATTAAATTCTTCTTTTTTCCTGTATCCCTGTACTGCTGTGCTGTGGGTCCAGCCTTATCAGCGATGCCACTTCCCCTGCTGGCCTTGTAGCACCTTTTTGCTCCCCTCCCACTTTCCCTGACGGAGTGTAATGATCAAACTGCTCCCTGATTCTTGATCTTTAGCAGAATGGTTAGAGGCCAGACCTGACTCATCTGGCTCAGAATAAAAAACAGCAGAGTAATGTGTTTGGTTAGGTACAAACTGATTTAGAACTACCAGAACTTAACACATAAGCCATTAAAAAAAAAAATAAAATGTGAACAACCACCAAAAAAACCCCCACAGATCAAAAACACTAAAGAAAATTCAAAAGCGACACCAGTTCTTAGTAATAATGTTCTATCAACAATGCTGACATCCATGAGGTACAGAAATACAGATAATTCACCCATATATAGATCCCCAAAAGACAGTTCCAGAAGCATCCAGCATGTATTAAAAGTGGATGTGCCTTTCAATATGTAAAATTTTCATGAATTGCAAGACAGATGAAAGATTAAAAAATGTGTTATTTTATCTAAAAAAAAAATAATTGTTCTTGGCCTGAAGGCTAGTTGACTTACTACTTTAAAGCTTTAGGGGAAAGAAGCTTGTTTCTGACCTGTGCAGTCCGGAGCGGTGCCAGTCCACGTCCCATTAGCAGTGCAATGTCTAGTCGTTAGCCCTGAAGTTTTGTAGCCTTCCCAGCAGGCATAAATCACTGAGCTGGAGAATAAAATTCCATCAGTGTATATTATCATGCCGTTTGCTGGGGTGCCAGGGTTGCCACAAGATACAGCTGTGAAGAAAAGGTTAAACAAAAAAAAAATAAAAATCAATACTTCCATCATAGATAACTAAGTGAAGGGGGGGAGGAAATCAGTCAACAGCCCCTCTGCTAAAAAAGCTACAGTAAATTTTACTAAATGTTTAATAGCTATACTCTTCAGTTAATCTATTTTTTCTCTTTGTTGATATGATAACTTTACTTCCATTTGGTTTGTTTCTTTTTTTTTCAATTGCTGATTCAGACACTTTGCACTGCTTGTTCCACTTCACTGGGGAGAAGAAAGCTGTTTGAGGACTTTCTGAAAGGCCTATGCCTCTGGTTTGCCTTTGAGCACATTTTTTTTTAATCTCTTCTTTTCTTGTGATATCTTGTCTTTCCATTGTAAAAATGTATAAATAGAAAATTATCATCTTCCTGTCCATATTTTTTTGAATCAAGAAAAGAACAGACCTTCTGTATTTGCGCCATATATTTTTGGCGTCTGTAGCTATAAATTAAAGCAATAATTATATTTCAGCTTCATACATCTCAGATTTGACAGTTTGGTTACATGTTGTTTTATTGAGAGGGTTTAGTGATTTCTTTTTCCAGTGGCTCAAGCGATCATGAGAAGGATTTGTTTGTTTTGATTTTTCTAACAACTTTCCTCTAAAGCATCTTTATTTGACCATTCTGGGAGACAGAAAACTGGCAATAGTGTGATAGCATTCCACTATTATACAAAGGTTACTCCNTTTGGTTACATGTTGTTTTATTGAAAGGGTTTAGTGATTTTTTTTTCTCCATTGGATCAAGCAATCATGAGAAGGATTTTTTTGATTGTTTTGATTTTTCTAACAACTTTCCTCTAAAGCATCTTTATTTGACCATTCTGGGAGACAGGAAACTGGCAACAGTGTGATAACATTGCACTGTTAGACAGAGGCTACTCTCTTTCATAGGAATGAATGAAATCTTTCACTGAATCACAGGATCAAAGAATCACTAGGTTGGAAGAGACCCACGAGATCATTGAGTCCAACCGTTCCCATCAATCACTAAACCATGTCCCTCAGCACCTCGTCTATCCATCCCTTAAACACCTCCAGGGAAGGTGACTCAACCCCCTCCCTGGGCAGCCTCTGCCAGTGCCCAATGACCCTTTCCATGAAAATATTTTCTCTGATGTCCAGCATGAACCTCCCCAGGCAGAGCTTGAGGAGATGTTCTTTCCTGATGTTAAGAGATCAACAGGGTTGATCAGAAGTTAATAAGAAACGTGCATTAAAATCAAACTCTCCCCTTCAGTCTTTCACAGAGCATGAAGTGGTTTGTAAGACTGGGAGGACATACTTCAACTGGCTCTTGCACAGCTCTCAAGAGCTGGAAACTCCTTCTGCTTTTCCTATAGCGCAAATAAGTGTGATCTCTGGAGAAGCAAAATGATCTATACTAATGCAATTATATGACCAAATATAAGCATGATTATACTGAATGTCTTGAAACGTTGCAGTGGATTAGCCTTGACTAACAGCAAAATGCCCACTCAGCTGCTCACTCATTGTTTCCTTTCTCAGCAGGGACGATAGCAAAGCTCATGGGTTGAGATACAAACAATGAAATTGCTTACCAATTACCATAGTGGGCAAAACTCAGCTTGCAGACAATTCCTTTAATTTATTGATAATTAAAATAGATTTAGATAGCAACAAAAAGACAAACATTAGAACACCAGCTTTCCTGTCCTCTTTCTCAGTATTTACTTCTTTCCTTCACTTCCAGTTCCTTTGCCTGCCCCACAAGTAGTGCAGAGTGGACAGAGGATGAGGAGTTATAGTCATTATACAGTATTTTGTCACTGCTGCACCTTCCTCCTTAGAGAACTGGAGGAATTCTAGCCATACCCTGAGTTGCATTAAAAAGAAGCATGGTCAGCAGGTTGACAGAAGTCATTCTTCCTTTCTACTCCACTCTTCTGTGACCCTGTCTGGAGTCTGCATCAAGCTCTGGGGGCCCCAGCACAAGAAAGGCACAGGAAAGACCTGTTAGTGTGGACCCAGAGGAGGGCCACAAAATGATCAGAGATGCAACACTTCTCTGAAGAAAGGCTGAAAGAGGTTGTTCAGCCTGAAGAAGATAAGGTTTCTGTGACTACATTATCTTTAAGGGTCCTTTTAAAGAGAAACCATTCTATGATGCTATGATAATACTAATAAAATAAATTAAAGACCACATGCAGATACTGGTCAAGGTACAACACTGAGCTGCATTAGGATGCATTCCCTAAAGCTAAAGGTATTAATGGAATTCATGTGAAGACAACAATTCTGCAGCTATTTAGCATTTGACAATGATAATTTGAAAGGAATTAACTATAAAACAATCTTTGCACTAGTAATAATACTTATTTTACTTTTTATATTGGCTCATATTTTCTTCATTCAATTTATCCTATTGTCATATATATGTGAACCACAGAATCAAAGAATCACAGGATGATTGTGATTGGAAGGGACATCTGGAGGTAGTCTGGTCAAGCAGGGTCACTAAAAGCCAGTTGCTTTGGACCATATCCAGATGGTTTTTTGATNGCATTCCCTAAAGCTAAAGGTATTTAATGGAATTTATGTGAAGACAACAATTCTGCAGATATTTAGCATTTGACAATACTGAATACTGTGACAATTATAATTTGAAAGGAATTAACTATATAACAATCTTTGCACTAGTAATAATACTTATTACATTGGCTCATATTTTCTTCATACAATTTATCCTATTGTCCTATTTATGTGAACCACAGAATCAAAGATTCACAGGATGATTGTGATTGGAAGGGACATCTGGAGGTAGTTTGGTCAAGTAGGGTCACTGAAAACCA
Organism: Piaya cayana; assembly: GCA_013389865.1. Lineage (NCBI taxonomy): Eukaryota > Metazoa > Chordata > Aves > Cuculiformes > Coccyzidae > Piaya > Piaya cayana. The sequence continues at coordinate 3,956 of WAAB01021048.1, read as the reverse complement.
GTTGTTTTGGACCATATCCAGATGTTTTTTTTATTGTCTCTAAGGATGGAGACTCTATCACCTCCCTGGGCACCTTATGCCAGTGCTCGGTCAGCCTCAATGAAGAGAACTATTTCCTCACGTAGATACAGATCTCCTGTGTTTCAGTTTATGCCCATTGCCTCTTGTCCTGTAACCTGGCACTACTGAAGATAATCTGGCTTCATCTTCCGTGCACTCTGCTTTCAGACATTTATATAAGTTGATAAGATTCCCCCTGAGCTTTCTCTTCCCAAGACCGGATACTTCTAGCTCTTTCAGCCTTTAGAGATACTTTAGTCCCTTCATCACCTGAATGGCCCTTTGCTGGATTCTATCCAGTAAGTCCATGTCCCTAGTACAGAGGAGCCCATAACTGAGTAGTTCTGAGTAAACGGGAAGGATCACTTCCTAATTTTTGGAATAATATCTAAATGCCTTCATTTCATTGAAGTCTTATTCACTTTTTTATGTAACTTTCCATTCTGAAGATAAAAATTCAGAAGGTTGGAACTTGAACTTGTGGGGGTAAAAAGGGAAATTTAATCTTACATTTCACTCAGGTGTCTATTCTCCATTTTCATGCTCAGTATTTTTTTTAATTAGAATTATTTTCTCACAATCATCTTATACATCTGTACTACAAAATTCTATCAGTTTGGAGCTAGTTTTTCAAGCAAAACGTGAACTGCTTGCAAAGCCTTTTATCAAGTTTCTGCGAAGAAGTATGAATGCATATTTCTGGCATAGAAATTTTCTTTTTGATTAAAGAATAAAATATCATTAGTAAATGTCATTTGATGGTGTCACATCAATACCTACCTTCACACACAGGCTGTATACCTGACCAGGAACCATTGAGCAGGCACGTTCGTTCAGCAGATCCTCTCAGCTGATAGCCCATTTCACACGAGAAACGCAGCAGACTTTTTATTTTGAACTCATCCCCTAGTCTAGACCCATGAGCTGGTACTCCTGGATCATCGCAGTAGCCAGGATTATTTCCTGTAAAACACAACAGCGTGGAATTATTGCAGAGAGTACAAATACAGTGGGAGAAAAGATCATCTCTGGTAAATACTACTACTAATTGCATTGTTTCTGTTATAATTAATCCCACCTTTTCCCAGTGCGAGGGTCTGAAATTTAGTCAAAGATGAAAATAATGTCTTTTTAGCTTACTTATCTCAGACCTATGCAGACATAAACACAGAATATTATTTAAATAGAAGATAGAAGAGAATTATGAACACAGGAAGCACCCCTGTTATTTTTTCCTAAGTTCAACAAATTTGTCTTCTTTTTTTACATAAATAATGCTTTCTACACCTTGTATTTTATTGTTCAATTTCTCAGCTAGTAAATCCAAAGAAAAAAACCAAAAGATACTTGGCCCTCTGTGCCCGTCAAAAATGGAAAGGACACCTCGTACTTTTCCTTATCTGATGCTTCGAACAGACCTCTCAAGCGTGTTCTCATAGGTCTGATGAACCAGTCAACTCTCTTATCAGATAAAGCAACTGCTATGGAAATGTGCCCTAAGATGTCCAAGGAACCACTGTCTCACTATCAGCAATTTAGTATAAAGTTTCTAAAAATTGTCTCTCTCACGTATCCCTCAGTGTCTAAACTGTGGTTCCTAGCAACATTATCCTTTGTTCTCCATTTTCAAGTTGTAAGTCTAGACTGATTTTCTATTAAAACTATGGCTTGTAGGCTTTTTAAAATATGCATTAATTCCACAGAGTGAAGCCTGTCTTTTCTTAGACAGGTCTCTCATCATAGATACACCTCTCAGATGAAGGACAAAATCTTGAACAAAAGAATAAAAAGAGCAAAACAATGAGAAAACATAAACTTTTATTTTAGACATGAAAATTCTCTAGAGTCAGATAGAATGATCATGTGTTTAGCACAAGGTTTTCCGTTAGCAGGCTTGAGACAGACACTTGGGATATAACCATGCTTATTCATAAAAGGAGAACATCACATAGCTCCTGAATTCGAGGCTAACTTGTGGGTTTCAGTTCTGTCCATTTTGGTCAGCACAAGCCTCTTCAAGAGCAGATTTTCCTTGCCACATTGTCCTACAAAATTTAGATCTAGATTTCCTTGTCTAAATACGTGCTTGCGAACAGTGTGAATATCTTGGAGACAGCTAATACATTCTGATATATTCACATCTATACTGTTAAACTCACTCTGCAAAGCAGAGAGGCAAATTCAAAAGTGGCTGTTGAGAATCACAAAATCAGCATCGTAGAATCACGGGAGAGACCCATCAGATCATCGAGTCCAGCCGTTCCTATCAAACACTAAACTATGTCCCTCAGCACCTCATCCACCCATCCCTTAAACACCTCCAAGGAAGGTGAGTCAACCACCTCCCTGGGCAGCCTCTGCCAGTGCCCAATGACCCTTTCTGTCAATTTTTTTCCCCTCTTGTCCTGTCCCCTGATCTCGAGCACTCACTAACTTGTAAAGTACTTGTGCCTTGCTTGTTGGAGTGTTAGTTGGGATGGATGAAAACCATTCTGAGGACAATTCTAAGAGTGTAATAGTCTTGGTGATCAAGTACTAATACCCATGACCTATGCTCTGCCACTGTTCAATCAGTAGGCCAGACGTGGTCTCTGGATTCCATCTGCTGCTCCTCATTACTATTTCACAGACATATTTCTCTGTTTAAAATGTGTGACGCAACATGAGGGCTTTGATTTAGACAACCACTGTGGTGTGTTTACAGTGTGAAGCAGATATGTGGCTCATGCTTTGGCTCATGAAAGTACAGACTGCAGGAATTTTTCAGGACAGAAGGATCTATGATTCTAAATTCTCTCTCACTTTGCTTTGGGAATTTGCTGAGGTAATTATTCCAGATCAATGACTTTTTTTTTCTCTTGGATTTACTATTTTTCTAATTTCAGAAATTTTAAACTGAAGCCATGCCAGTTTATATTTAAATGGTATGGACAAAGGTAGTAGTAGTATTAGGAAGTTCTCAGCCATTATTTTTATTTAGCAGTGTAGATGATTCTATTATCCATTACTGAAAAATTAGTGTGACTTATCTTAAAAAACAATCTCAGCTATCACTAAACTCAGATAAGATACAAGTGTCTATCACTGCAGTAGGTCCCAGATGACAACAA
>WAAB01021047.1:0-76931 GCA_013389865.1 Piaya cayana | reverse complement strand
GACGAGGAGCCGGGGGGCAAGTAGAGACCTCGCGTCTTTGCTCCGGCGTCCCCGCCGCCTCCTCTCGTCCCTCTTCGCGTCCCGCCGTGCCAGCCCTCGGCCTCCTGTCCCCGGTGGGATCTCTTCCTTGCGCGGGGTTGCGGGGCTGGTAAGGGCTGAAAACGTGTCGGGTTTTACCTCTTGCGCCTCGCGCTCCCCGCGAAGCGAATCGCAGGCCGGCCGGAGAAACCGCAGCCTTTCCCAGGGGTTTTCCAGCTCTCTCCGCAGTTTTTCCTTTGCGCGCTTGTCATCAGCTTTGGCATCGTCCCGCCTCGCGTTCTCTGCTCTGTAGCTGATAAAAACGCCCTTGTAATGGAATCCGGGGACTGTTTATCTGGAGCGAGCGCCTTGCGCTGCCAGGAAGTTAAATCTTGCACTGAAAGCGAGCGGCGTGTTGGTTTTCTTGCGAGGGGAGCAAGGTGCTGCCTCGCTCAGGGCTCCCCCAGGAAGCCACTGGAAGCTCCTGCTGGGCTTGCTCCAAAACCACGGCCGCTCGAGCCTTGCTTCGACTCGCGTTTTGTGACAGAAGCAGTGAAAAAGTTCTTGCTGGGCCGGAGGATGCGAGCGTTTCGTGTGAAGATCTTCAAAGTGATTTTTGCGTTTGCTCAGGGGCTTGGGATCACTGTCTAGCTGGGAGTGCGCTGTGGAGCTAAAAGTTGCTGAAGCTCACAGCGTTGTTGTAAATAAGGTTCATGCTTCTGATGCGTTGTTCTGTAGTGAGGTTGTCCAACTTGTTGTGGCAGAGGTAGCGTGCGCTGCCTTGTTTGAGATGGCACTAAAACCTCGGTGTTCATTTTTGTGCTTTTAGAGGCCTCAGTAGCTGTCCTGATTCTCATCTCTGCTCTTTGTTGCAGACGCTTAGCTGTGTGCCTGCTGTTCTCTTAGCCCTGGTAGCCCTCTACTAATGCTTAAGTGCCCTGCTGCAGCCTCTGCTCTGTTCTGAGTTGATATGCCCGAAATAAAGTGTAAGCCAGGAATTTTTATATAAATGTGGGGTTTATTAGTCAAGCTACTCGTTAATAGCAAAAAAACCCCAACCCCAAAACCCAAACCAAAACCCAGTAAGGGAATAGAATGCAGGCAACTAATTTCTAGGGGGAAAAAAGGGTACAATTCATGCAGTGAGTGATCTTAGAAGGGGCAAACAGGTTCCACACAGCGTTTTGTAGTGCTTTTGCTAGGGTTCTCAAAGTGAGAAAGCTGGAAAGTAGGTTTGGTGAGGCACCAAAGCTTGAATGTAAATGCATGCATGTACGTCTGTTTCTAGCATCTAGGTGGTAGCATTTGAAATGCTGTGAAACATCTGATGAATACAGGAGGCAGCTGGGGTTTTTTTGACCAGTGCCAAGTGAAAGTCCTGTTGGTGAAAGTGAGGTTGATTAGGTATTTTTCTCTCGTGATTTCTGGGTTCATGAGGGAGTAGGCAGATTGTGCTGGTTTTGTGGTAGCTGTTTCAGGTTTATAACGAGAACAGAAACTAATCTAATTTTAGCAGCAATTTTTTTAACATCTGTTTAGTAGTCAACTGGCATTTAAAGATAATTTCATTCTCAGATATCATACTTCACTTCCAGTGAGTTTCTGATGTCAGCCTTGGTCAATCCAACATGAATGCTCAGAGTTAATTTCCAAGTTGATTTCATGAATCACTTTGGGTGTTTCCCTGACTACAAGTAGTCTCTTACATTACAGTAAGTATGGTTGCATAGAAGATATATGTATCTCTGGGATTGTGTGCAAGTAAAGAAAAGAAAGGAAACTGTTCTCTCATCCTCGATGTCATTAATTTATGACAGTTATCATACAAGCTGGGGAATTGATAAGCCTTGATAATGATGATTTTTGTACCCATGGTTGTAAATCTAGCTTAGAGATGATATTACCTGCTATTTCTTAGATAATTGCGGTTTTATGCATTTTAACACTTGAAGTTCAATGCATTACACAAGTAACAGATTCCTCCCTTTAACGTTTTTTTTACAGCTGTTGATTAACAAAATGAAGGCTGCAAAACTGCATTATTGGATTCTGGGTTGGTTTTCTATGGTGTTATGTTGCTGGTGTACTTCAGATAAATTCAATCAAAGGTAAGTTATGCTTCAAGAAGAAATCTCTGGCAGTTCTTTCATAAGTGCAGAGCAAAACAGTTTAACTTCTAGTAAGTGTAAATTTTCTTATTTTATGTGCTGGTTTTGATGCATTATTCTTCCCTTAGATCACTGGTAAAACAAGGCCTATAAATTTACTGAAGGAGTGGGGGTCATGCCTAGAAAAGTTTTATGTTAGTTAACATGTAAGCATGAAGAAAGAGAGGAAACTTAAATTACAGTCATTGCACTTAAAAGCTTTGCAGCCTTGCTTTAAATGAATCAATTAGACTTGTGATGTAGTAATGACAGCAATTAGATGTAACCTATAACAAAAAAATTGGAGTTATCCCTATGGCATGAATTGCACTAACTTACATTCTATAAGTGTAAAATATCTTCTCCCCCTTGCTGTTTCCTTAGTTCCAATAATTGTAAACTCCTTTTCATACAGCATCCCAGCTGGGGCTGGGTTGGAGCCATGCAGCCTTTTGGTGACTGTTGTGCTTTGTGAAATCTGAGTTTGAATACTAATGAGTTATGGGGGAACCCATGCCCTGAAACACATCTGTCTGTGATAAAAGCTTAGATTTCTATTACATTATGTTAGGAAATCAGCTTTTATTCTTTCTTTCAATGATTTTGTGAGAGAATGGTTAAGGATGCTCAGTTTGGGGCTGAAGTTTATATATTGGCTACATTGCAGCTGGTTGGTAGTTTAGGCACTACTTTGAGGTTTCTTGAATCCCCAGGGCTTGGGTTGGCTGGCTTGGCAGCAGAGGCTGCTCCAGAGGCAAGTTGCTAACTGCACAGAACAGCATAACCAGGTCAAAAAAGGGGGAGAGATCCCTTAAGCTGGATAGGTATTGAACATGGCTTTACTTGGATTCTAGTTCTTGAGTTTCTAAATCTCGCTCTATTTAATAACCCAACATTTTGTGACCCATCCTTAACCAAAAAAGTGGTTTAGGAGAACTTGTTTTGTCATGATTGTCATTGCAAAAGTTCAGGTACTATTTTAAGTACAGATAAAAGATGGTATTTTTCTAAGCAAGGATTTTTTTAAGGAAAGTAAACATACTGCTCTACAATCTTGGGGAATTCTATTTAGGTTTCTGCAAGCAGTAAAGAACAGTTAGAAGTGTTACTAGTTTTCATTGTGGCTATGCTTGAGTTGTCCCAGAGATATTCTGCTAAATTATTTAAAAAACACAGGTACATATGAACGCTTAGGGGGAAACGTGCCCATTGCAAACTAGGAAAACTAGAGGGAAAAACAGAGAAGTGGTATAACATGGGAAAATCCTTTCTTCCTCAGGATGAGAAGAATTAGCTTCCTCATGTATTTTTTGTATAACCTCTGGCAAACACTAACAAAGGACTTGTGGTTATTAACTGCCAGAGAGCAATTTATTTTGGCAGTATTGCCCATAGGACTGTCAGTTGGAACAGTTTACAGTTCTGTTTTTATTGGTTAGGTTTTCCTACTTGCTGATCTATTTAATCACTTTATGTGGTTGCTTAATAGCTAAACATACCTGCTGTAGTGTCTGAAGCAACAGGTTTTTTATTTACTTCTAGCTTATCCAGGATAAGTCTGCTTCAGACTGTTGGAAAATGCTTCTCTAGAAGCGGTGAAGACAGATGCTTCCAACACTTTTAAAACAAAATTTGTAAGCATTCTTTGTCCTCTGCATAGGAATAAGATAGTATTAATGCCTCTGTGAGTTATACATCTCTTTATTCTAAGAGGTTTTGAAACACAAGTGCTTTTGTAAAATATGGGATATTCCTCCATCAGTTCTTCATTAGGTAACCTTAAGACTCTGTTACAATTTCAGTATTTATTCAATGTTTAGAAATTACTTAATTTATACTTGGCATTTCTAAAAAGTAATATTTTAATTAAATATATCTAACTTTGTAAAGTCACCATTTTTGAGATGTGTGTTTCACTTTACTTCTAATTATAAGAAGTTTCTTTTTTTATCTGCAAGGTTGGAAACACTTGCAAGATCAAATTTTATCTCCTGCAGTGTGAACTACATTGATTGTGGTTGGTTGTAGGTTTTCTTTCCGGTTAACATACCCATCAAGAAGAATTAGAAGCTGCTTATCCTAAACCAAGAATTTTTTACAATAATTAAAAAATAAGTGTTGCCGGTAAGACCTCTCCTAAATATAAACCAAAGCTTGTTTCTTCTCTATTTAAGAAATTGAAAACATATGGAAATAGGATGCCAGGAGTTTATTTGTTTAGCAGTGGAGGAGTGTTGGCAAGTTGCTAAATATGTTGTTTATACATGATTTTTTAGTTTGGTCCTGTTCTGTGTGGAGTTCTCAAGTATTGTAATAGGAGCTGTAAGAAACAACCAGCTCTAAAATCAATGCATTATACTAGTACACATCAAGCTGCTGGCTGATAGTGTTGGTCTTTTTAAAATACTTGAGGAAAAATAGATTTGTCTGTCTTTCTCCAGTGACAACTACCCTCATACCTGGAAAAAGCTGTATCTTGCTCATCATTGGCCGGTGACTGTATGTAAGGTGAGTTAGGGATTTTTTTTGTTTATTCTCTTTTATCCTTGCAAAGGTAACCTTGATAATAAATGTTTGATAACAGAATGAACATAGCCCACCAAACATTTGATCTTCCTTATACCCTTTTATCTTTCACTGGTCTTTTGACTTTTGTTGCTTTTGCACTTCAGATTAGCAATAAACAAGACAGGATTGTGGTGTGTTACAGATATTACAGATATCATAATTAAGGTAGAACATACTGTACACTAAGCTTTGATTACTTGTTATATATTTTCGTGTGTCTTAGTTGTAAATTTAGTCCCAGACTTCCATTAGACTCTGTAAGGGGACTTGACTGCCTTGCCTCTGTGAATGTTAGCATATTGCTAATTGAAGTGTCTGCTGCACAACAAGTTTTAGCTTTGTAATATTGATTCCACCTTTTTAGTAAGTCGTCAAACATAGATTCAGTCAGGAAGGAGAGAGCTAAGGAGCTTTCGTGGCAGGTGTCATTGATAATTTCTGTATTTGGGGGGAGAGGGGAACAAAAAATGAGCCCAACCTTCCAACACATCTGTCAAAAGCACAACTGACAGAGGTGCTACTTATGTCTCCTTTGCTATTTAAATACCTACTACCTTATGGCAAGTAGAACATTTTTCCTGTACTGGAAATACTCAGAGGCCTCTTTTCATACAGCTCAGTTAAAAATATTCTGTACTTTAAAATGGAAGGTGTGATCAGAATTACTGACATAAGGATGAAGAGCCCTGTGGATAATAGAGAGGCCTCAATTTCAGTCAAGCAAATGTCTCTGGAGCCAAAAGTTCATGGTTCTGGGAGACTTAAGTTTATTTATTACAATATTAGAATCTAATTTCTTGTGCATTAGGTACTGTTTCATGTCTTATTCCAGTTTCTGGAAATGTGTATAAAAGCGGTAGGAGCAAAAGTCATACGCTGCCTACATTTCTGAGAAGTACATGTATTTTACTATAGAAAGCAGTGTACAGAAGCATTCAGAGGACGGAAAAAATAAAATTAAAATCATATTAAATCACTTGTTACTCAGTTTCACATTACTGAGTCATATGAACAAAAAGAACCTCAACTGTACTCTTGTAATAGCTTTCTTTTTGCCAGTGTTAGCATAAGAGGAGTTCCCAAATTCAGTTGTACTTTTTTTTTAATAAATGGATGTATAGAATATAATACTAATAGACTATAAAATGCTAATAGAATATAGCTTCTCCTGCATGTTCAGTGTATTTATATATGATTGTGATGTTATTTTGGTGAGGAAATGTCATTTTAATGTAATTCTTCAGTTTAAAACTGTCAATGTGATGTTGAAGGGAAAAATAGGCAGGTGAAGGAAACTGCAAAACTCATTTATGTAAAAAAAAAATTGAGATGCTATTTTGTGCAAGTACTTACTGGTTTATTCATCCTTTATAAAGGAACTTGGTCAGAGACTACTTTGCTTTATGCTGTGTTCTTGATAGACCTGTGGATGACCTACATCATAATTCATGCCGGAAAATTGAGAACACGTCTACCAGCTTTTCCTGTGCTCTAAACTGTATGGGTTCAGCTGGTACTTTTTTATATTGAGTGTGATCAGTACAATTAAACTGGCAATTAAGTGTTTTGTAATAATATCTGCTAAAATAGCCTATTAAAATAAAGCAGCAAGTATCATGGAAGCAATAACAACCTCATGACTTCACTACTGACTGCTGCAGCAAAAGGGTGAAGGAGGAAGAGAGATGTTCTTGCCCATCATGTGCTTAGAAATTCAAGTACCATGTAACTGCCCTGAAGTGACTGTGCCTTCTACAAAGATATCCAAGCTAAATTTACAGACCTGGACTGATTATGAGTTTCATGTTCCCTTAAGAAATTGTGCCTGTGGTGCAATTTATTGTATTTCATGTGGATTTAACTCATATCACACTTAAAATTTCTGTTCGCAAATTAATGTGAATCCTATTCAGTGGAAATGGGAGCAACTGAAAGGCAAGAAAAGGGACTTTCCCCCTCCCCTTTTATGGAGTTGTGAAGATCTTTAATTGAAGAACTTAAAAAGGGAAATATTATTGCGGCACTTGTACCTTGGAGATTGCAAAAAGAGAAAAAATTTCTGTGGGTGTTTGCTTGTGAAATGGGGAAAATCTGATGCAGTAGGCTATTCATTTCCTTCTCTGCTGAGAATGGGAAAGATGGTAAAGAAATGGGTACTAAACTCTGCTATGATCTACCTTTTACTGCACATGTGTGCTGATCCAGCTTCTTAGACTAGTGTTTGCTCATTTTATGATATTGATTTAAAATGAACATTGGACAGATACCATGGCTAGAATGATTATAAAAGGAGGATGAATGAAGCCGATCAAAGCATGCAAATGTGAACTAATACAATTTGTGTTGACATCACAGTTCTGCCAGCACACAGCGTAACACCCAAGGCCTGATGAAGTGTGTAGAAGAAACTGTTAATCTGGTTAGTGCTGTTAATAGGGAAGAACTGATTTCAAGTTTAGAGTACTCTGGGTTTTCCTTTAGCAGGAGACTGAGAACTGTGGTTATAGATTAGATAAGGAGCACAATTGCACTACTCACGAGTAGACGAGGTCCTAAGGGACATGGTTTAGTGTTTGATGGGAATGGTTGGACTCGATTATCTGATGGGTCTCTTCCAACCCAGTGATTCTGTGATTCTGTGTGATTCTACTCCTGTTACCACCCTCAGTTGAGCAAGCTAGTTAGCATTCAGGTTGTTTTTCAGGGAATGATGTATTAGCTGCTGTTAATTTGCTTTATTTTGGGCTAGATAGCTGAACTCTTTCAGAACCACAAAGCTAGGACCTGACATGAGTGGTATTATTTAAGTGTTTGCAATGTGTTTGAAAATATTCCTTTCAGGGTCGGGGTTGGGGGAAACCAGTTGCTGGATTTAATTGCTTCTGTTATTGGTGACAAGAGAGGAGAGGAAGGAAATGGGCATAGAGAACAAGGAAGCCTTGCAGAGCTTGCAGCTTTGGTGCCATTGGCCTGTGGCATGTGAAAGGCAATTAGCGATATTACAGGCATCTCTCTGCTCTTGTCTACATTCTGCTCTTGCTTTGGCATGTTATAAAAAGTGTTGTGGCATAATTAAGACAAGATGCAGAGCTGGAAAGGAAAGCTATTATTACGGGGGAAGAAAGTCCGAGGAGGTTGTTATTTGATGGTGAAAAGTGTTTACTAAAAAGATCTGTAATTACTAAGCAGAATAATCAGGGGAAAGACAATAATAGTGTTGTGTGATACGTGAACATGGATTTTTTTTCGGTTTTGTTCAGGAATAAGTACCCTGCTGTAAACAATAATTAATGTGTGGGCTATTTCTTCTGCATTATCAAAAGTTTAGATTTTTTTTTTGTATAGAATTGTGTATAGTCTTTCCTCTTCTCCCTGTTCCCTTGTTTCTCAAATCAAAATATTTGAAAAATAAATTCTAACCATTTTACTTGGAATGAGCAACCTATTTGATCTATTCTTTATATTTTTCCCTTTTAATACAACAAAACCCCCTACTCCTGGATGCTTAAAGGTGATGGTGTGCTTGTGTAATGTTATTGTTTATTTTAATGGCTCTACACGCCTTTAAAAGGTCTGATGGTGAGGAAAATAGAGAGCTGCTTCCTGGAATATGATAAATGCAGTTTTAGCTGCTTTCATTTAGCATGAATCAGGCTATTACCTCATAACCTGTCTTTGTCTTCTTTTTATGCTGCCTGTTTAGGATGTCCCATGATATTCACTTGATTTGCTTCAAAATTTTAATGCTAGTTGATCTCTGCTAAGTGGCACAATCCATAACACCTTCAAGTTCTTTATTTGAGCAAGCAGTGGGTTCTCATGTCTCATGAAAGCCTCGAACCACCACTGAATAAGACTTTATTTTTTACTATTATCCCTGGATACATACAACAAATATTCTGTGCTTTTGTTTTCCACAGATGAGTGCTAATGATTGTCAAGACCCTCCACAGTACTGGACAATCCATGGACTATGGTATGATCACAGACTTATTTCATTTCAGGCTGGAAAGGAACATCATGTATTGTACCAGGATGTTTAGTGCTTTTTTTTTTTTTTNTTTTTTTTTTTTTTTTTTGAGGAATTAATCTACATGGTTTTATGATTCCTTGAAATGAAAGCCTTCTTTTTGTTGGAAATCAAAACCCTATGGTTTGATATAAAACGTCTGTATCGTTGTGCCAAATAAGCATTTTAATAATACATCTCCTTATAAGAGCAGTAATGTTCTCAGACAGAAAGGGAAGTATAGTTTCTCCTCTTTCCTTTTTTTTACCCCCCCCTTCCTGATTACACAGAGTTAAATCTCGTGACTGCTTGTGGCTTTAAGTATCTTAGCACAAATACTGCAAAAGTACAGAAAAAAAAAATTGCTTCAAAGGAATCAACTTAATGGAATTGGTGCCAATGGCAGCAACTCAAAGGTTTTTCTGACAAATACAGGAAAAAATTAAGTGCAGGAATTTAAGCTATGCATCCTAGACAGCGTTATATCTAGATTTCCAGTGAGTGTCTTCATGATACCTGCAGAATCATCAGTTAGTGCAGTGGTTGAGGAAGTCAGCATCATTACTGACACCATGTGTAAGAACCTTCCATGTCATTTGCTCTTCCAATATCTTACACAGAGCGTGGGCCTCAAGAAGAGTACCTGCATGGGGAATGTTATGCTCATGTCTTGAATTTTTCCTTCTAAAACACTGTAGATGCTGATATGTTACTTGCATTTTTAAATGTAATGTCTAGCTATAATATTGCTTATTTAAAATTCAGGCTAATGATATAGAATAGAATGGTGTAAGTTACCATTAGTGAGTTAGTAAACATCTTTTTTTCTCTTCTGTTTTGCTTTACTAGGCCTGACAAAGGTGAAGAGTGTAATAGGACATGGCATTTCAATGTCACTGAGATAAAGGTATTGAAACAAAAACAGTCATACCAAGCACAGCTAAATGCATTTACTTTTGCACATCCTATATACAAAATATGTAGCTTATAGTGTATCACGCTTAAAAGAACATATTGGTCACTACAAATACTAAGGGCACCACATGTTCACTGGGTGCTTATTTGTAGACATGCCGTTTGACTTGTTCAGCTGCATCCTCCTTAAATCTAGAGAACGTATGTCCATCTGTAGTGGCAACAATTAGCTGTGAAAAAGAGATTACAGTCAGTCAATGGTCTCTCTCCAATTTTCTGCTGCAAAGCGAGAACACAACAAATAAGAGTGCAGAATAAATTTTTCTGTGTCTTCTCCCAGGGCATTAGTCCATTTGTGTGTGTATATATATATTTTTTTTTTAACTAAAACAATTTCCATATTTCATTCAAATGTGTTGTAAACAGGGGTAAGGGACTTGAGCTGACAAATGTGAAAAAACGGCATGATTGAACAAATTCTGGAGGGGTAGTTGAAGGAAAATCTTACTTCAAGGCAGTGTGTCACTACTAGTAGTTTCAGATATTTAGATACTTGTACCTACCTGTTACCTCCAGCTACAGAACTTTCAGAATACTGGGGGAAAAGACCTTTTCTTTTTCTGAGAGTAAATATTTCAGCAGGGGATGTCCAAAGATGAGACATCTGTTGTAGAAATTATAGGTAGTTTGTCTAAGAAATAGCTTTTCAACACTGTAGGTGTATTCATTAGCTGTGATGTTTTCAGGATTTTTTGTCAGACATGAGACACTATTGGCCTGATGTGCTTCATTCGTCTCTGAATCGCACTCAGTTTTGGTGAGTACAAAACAAACCCTAAAAAAGTATTATTTTGGATATTATTTTATTTAAAAAAAAAATCTATCTGGCTTAGTAATCCTTCAAGTGAGATGTTGTGCATGAGAAGCAGTGTCCAGGAGGCCACAGAAAGCAGCGTGCCTTGTCAGTCTGATTTGCAAAATAAAGGAGTTTTCTTGTTAGAGGACCTGCAAAATGCAGCTGTTGAAGTAAGGGCTATGGCAGAGGTTTTGGAGAAATGAAACTTAGTGAGAAAGACAGAATGTTTTCCACCCTTTGCCCCTAGGGAGGAAGAGAGTAGCTGTTGACATGTTAAGTCTGAATAGCAGCAGCACTCCTGGGATGTTACAGCTAGCTGCAAGAGCAGCTTCCAGGCCTCTTTTCCTCACTAGCTTCACTGTATTGCTGCCTTGAGAGACCTTTTCTTTGGTTCTTTTTCACAGTGGAGGAAATGGAAAACCAGAGTGCATCGGATCATCCTAGTTGCTTCTCTAAAAAATGCTCTCTTTTTAATGACTTTCCTAGCAGCCTAAAAGCTGATCTGAGAGTTTATTTAGAGATCAACATACTTGGCTTATGGGAATGGAGGAGATTTTGATCTCCCCTGACAACAGTACTGTTTTCCTTCTTCTCCATGTTTTACTTAGCTTCTGATTAATCAGTCAGTTGGAACAAAGAGCAGAAGGGGTGATATTTGAGTTTGTCCAGGCTTCAGTTTGAGTGCATTATTTTAAACTAAAATCAGTGGAGTTCAAGTTCATTTGCTCTGCCATAAGCTGCATCATCTAAGGTGTGGGTATGCAATTTCTTCTTGCAGATCTACAGTGAAAGTAACATCAGGTAAGAAGCAGGGCATATAGCTAGACAGTAAATGTTTTCCTTTGGATTGGATAACTCTTTCCTCCCAGTGTCAAATCTTTGAAGGGAATGTTCATCTCTTGTAGCCTTGACCCTGCTCTACAGAATGTGCTTGTCCTCAGAGTCTTAAACTGGTTCCACAAATGTCTTATGGCAACGTAAACTTCTAACTATCAAAAGTGATGGTCTCACTTTTCCTCCCTCCGTTTCTCTGTTCTTACACTGTGCTAGGGAGAGCTTGACTTCTGCTTTCTGTAGTAGCACAAGTTTGTCACCTTAAACTGTTCTTGGAATTAGTATAAGGAAAATGTGTCATAAATCTAGCAGCTTGTGTGTGCTGACCACCTACCAGCTCATGAAAACAGGTGCATACCAATCATTGTTTACTAAAAGAGATATTTTGGTAGGCAGCAGATATGAACAGATGCAATTAAAACCTTTTTCTTTTCAGTTCAAGGCTAGGAAATAGCACTTACTTCATTACCTGGCAATACAATCAGAAATACCAAAGCAGTACTAAAGTCAGATTATAACACTGGAATTAATATTTTGATTGACAGAGTAATAAAATCCATTTCAGTAAGGTGATGAGTGCACTGTAATTGGCAACTCTACCTGCAGATTTTGTTAATGCAAGCTTTTAGGCCAACTGAAAGCCAATAAGATCCTGTTTTACATCTTCCTTCAATTAAAATAGCATACTTCAAAATTTAAGGGGAAAAAAAAAGCCCTCTATAGTATAAAAATCCCAACACAGCAGAAGTAAGAATCTAAAAGTAAAACTAACTATTCACAGTTTTCATTGTTGTAGACTAAAGGCATCTTAATTGGGTAAATAGCAGAAGCAATGACAAGTGAAGTGGATACTCGGTATCTTAGCACATCACATCAAGGTTTTTCCAAGAGGGCTGTAATCGTGTAGTGTCTTTCTTCCTGGCTTTACCTCTTGACTGCTTAAGAGGGGAGGCAAAGAATCTTCCTGGTGATTTTAAGATGGCTGTGGGTGCTTCTATAAAGATAATTACACATCTTTTTTCACCTTGTTAAGTTGTGAACTGTGACAGTTGCCCCTATGCTGGTTTTGGTTGGAATAGAGTTATTTTTATTCTCAGTAGCTGCTGGGTTTTATTATTTAGTATGAGAAGGACGTTGAAAATACAGTAATGTTTCCTAGTTGTTGCTAGGAAATCAAGGATTTTTTTAAATTCTCCATGTTTTTCTAGTGCACAGAAAAATGACAGTGTCAGGACAGCTAACCCAAACTGGCCGAAGGAATATTCCATACCATAACATCATGCTTAGTATAAAAATGGGACTTGAGCTGAAGGGTGGGTGGCAGGTGATCAGGGTTCCATGTTCTATGTTCCACCTTCTGCTACAGCTGTGTTCGCTAGTGTTGCTGCTGTCGCTGTGATCTCTGTGCTTGTTCCTCTGTCTGTAGTCACTGTGATCTCCGTGTTAGATGCAGTTGCTGCACTCACTGGAATCGCTGCTGAGAACAGGGTAGTCATTGAGTGGGGAATGAATATATACATGAAAATATACATTCTTGTATATTGTACATTACTTCCCTTCTATTGTACTGTTAAAACTGTCTTTATCTTAACTTGTGAGTTTTCCATTTCTTTTTTGATTCGTCTTCCCATCCACTGAGTGTGGAGGGATAAGAGAGTGGCTTCATACTGTTTAGCTGCTGCCTAAGGCCTAAACTATGACAGCCACCCAAGGGTTTGAGTTGGACATGACAGAATTCCTTAATACAGGGCAAAGTGTTATATGTGCTTTGTATCTCAAAATGTATTAACTGAAACCATCTGTTTTATAGTAGTTAATTTTTTTTGGACCAAATAAAAATTTCTAGGCCAGGAGGATAACCTTCAGGATCAGTTTATACATATGGTACAAAAGAAGGAATCCATGTTCAGCCAGTAGAACAGCTGGGTGTCCCTAATGTTCTACATTTTGTGGGCAGCACTTGCAGCTGTGCTCTACAGACCTGTTTTGTTCCTATCTTAAGAATAAGCCACTCTTCAGGCTGGGGAGTTTTTATAATCCTTGGACTTAAGTGATGTGCTCCTGACTTTGTCGGTCACATCTCTGTGACTTTTTGCTTGGAGGAACTCTGTCCTTGTTGTGCAGGAAGTAAGTGACTGAGGTTCAGCTTCCTTTCCACACAACTGAGTTGTGCCTGTTTCATTCCTTTACATTTCTGCACCCCGCCTAGTACTTCATCTGTAGGACTTGGCTTTGAGTTATGCAAGAGTAACATTTATTCTTAGCAGCACTATAGAAAAAATGGTGAAGGCCAAGTTATATAGTGGAACAATTTAGTGCTGTAAGCTCCACTCCTGGGTGCCTGACAAAGTACTTAACGTCATACAAGGCATGCATGCTCTGTGCTACTGCCTAGCTCATGGGTACAAGAGGTACAGAAGGATGGGTGGCCTTCATGAATGCAGGGCGCTATGTTGTGTATTTTCGTGGCACCCAGCTGTGAGCTAAGACTCAAGCAGAATTACCTTGTCTTATTGTGGTCTAGGTGAAGGATAATATGTCCCAGTAAATAAAATCGAGACATTCATTCTTTTGATTTTTAAACAAATCATTTTATGTTATTCCCTGGTACAGGCAGCTCCTTCATTTCTTAACTGTTTCAGTTTGCATTTGATTGGAAGAGTTGAAGGTGAAATTTAATATGCCTATGCTGTATGGTCAGAATTAGCTGTATCTGCATAATCTTTTTTTTTTTTCTTTTTTCTCCATATGGCTGTGCTGCAGAATAAAATAGCAATGTCAAGAGTGTCATCTTAAAGTTTCACTAATTGTTTCATGGTAATTCCAAAGTAACTCTCTATTCTGGAAGTTCTCAGTAATTAAAAATCTTGGACATTCGCCTGCTGCAGCTGATGATGTGTAGGCGCTGTCTGTGGGTAGCCCTGTGTATTTTCATTTGGGGTACTGCTCTGTGGTCAATGTGAACTGAACCAAACCACTCCAATAGCAGTTTAATGTTGGCAGGGGTATGCTTCTTGAGCATCATCACATCTTTGGCCCTCTATTTCTGCCTTCTTTCTGGAGACAGCAGGACACTTTAATTTAAAGTGTTACTGAAAGCCTTTAAAAAACAGGTACAACACCTTACTGTTAGTTTTACACACAGGCATGCATGTGTTCTTTGAAGAAAAACTGTTGTCCTATATGCAAAGCCTTACCTCCAGCTTACTGCTGTTCTATTAGCCCTTTGGATTTCACTGTTGTCTGCTTCTCATCCAAGCAACTGCTCAATATCTCTTGCCAAATTTAACCCTAAAAGAGCTTCCTTTTTTTTTCAAAACTGTGGTCTGTTTTTCTCATAAGTAGTTTCAAATCCCTTGACAGGAAATCTTCTCTTTAGCCTCCTGTGGAAGCCTTAGTATCTGAAAGAGGACTCCTTCAGACAGTAAACAATTCACTTGACATGCAGTCAAGTTAAGTGCTACAGCCAAGGCTAAATTTAGGAATGTATAGTGAAGATTTTCAAATAACACGTCTTATGCCCTGTCTGAAATCTCTTAACGCCTCAGTTGCTTTATTGATTCTCGGTTCTGAAGTAGTGCACAGATTTCTCTAGATACAACCATAACTTATTTTAAAATGTTTTTGTTTGAAAAAATCTGATTTTTTTTTAATATGAGTGGACAATTCAAAGGCAGGCTTTCAAGTGAATAATAGTTGTCGTTGTGCTTCTCTGCTTTTCTATGAGGTTCTTAAAGCATCATAAGGTCAAGGAATGCTGTGGTAGTGGAAGCAATTTGTGGTTTGATAGCTTTTTGTGTACGCCTGCTCAACTGATACCTTCTTAATTCAAATGGCTCATGAAAATTTGAAAGAGAGAAGGAAAAATACACAGATTAACCCCAAAGCCACAAATGGTCTTATTAAACGTTATACCGTCTAGGCTTTCAATAGACTTTAGAATTGATAGAAGTATATTTTGAGCTTTGTCCCCTTTTTTTGTCCTACTTGAGTTTGTATGTCATAAATTGGAAGAATTCCTTTTTTTGCACTTTCTTCTGCTCTGTGGTTTTAGAATACTTCGTGCAAGACTTTAGAGCAGACCTATGAAAATACTGCCACAGGCCAATGTAAAAGTTGAGACAAGTCTTGTTTTAGTCTCCTTAGTTGAGAAAAACTTACAGTGCTTTGAAAGCACATTTAACATAAAAGACTTGACTAAAACTTATCCCAAGTTTAGAAATGCTCATCTTCTAGGCAAATTTTTACCATTCTGATCTTAAACCATCTCTTTAATACACTAAGAGACCTTTGTATCATAAAAACATGATACATAGTTACTTCATTAATTCCTTCATTTAATTATTTCAAAAACAAGCTAATTCAAAGGAGACAGCTAAAATAAACCCAAACCACTTTGGCTAACTTAATCTAAAGTAACACTTGAACAGTGCTTTGGGCTTGATGAAATTTTGACACGCTCTTTTAACACAAGCTCCCTTAGTCAGCTTTAGAGTGAAGCAATGGATTATTCCACATGAGTTTTTAACTTGTCTCCTCACCTTGCAGCATCCAATCTTAAAAACATAGCTTGGGTGGAAGTCAGGAGAGAAGAGTGTTATTGTTTTGGTGGTTAACAGCTGAAGTGCTGAACTGTAGATGACTTTTGCACAGATTCATATACATAGTTTACAGAAAAACAGAATACCGATTCTGAATGTCCCAGGTCCAGAATAATATCCAGACCATTAGACTTTCCTCTCCTTTATCTTATACAGCTCTGAAATTAATTTGAAATCTCACTTTTGCAGCTGCCAATGTTAAGGCAAATGCATTTATATATTGTCAGTACAACTTATTGTCTGAGTTTTGTCTTAGTTTGATGTTACAAGCCATAATGAGGGATTTCTTGCAGTTCTTCCTTTCTCTCCTCATAGGTCAAAATCCATTGGTAAACAGTTCTACTAAAAAAATATACAAATGTTGCTGTAATTGAAATGGTGGGAGTAATTTTTCTTGGTTCTACTTCTAGCATGCACAGTATTTTTTGAGTGCAGTGCCCTACTTCACATTTGTAGCCTTTCAGATACTTGTTTTAACCATATGGGCTACTTTATGAAGCATACGTGTCTGCAATTAATATTCTATAAAACTTAAATTTGGCTTTTCTTCTATAGGAAGCATGAGTGGGAGAAACACGGCACTTGTGCAGCCACTCTTCAAGTCCTTAATTCTCAGAAGAAATACTTTGGTAAAGCCTTAGAACTCTATGAGCACATTGATCTTAACAGGTATGTAAATGAATTGGGTGGTCTGCCTCTTATTTCAAACAGTTGGTTCAAATCTAGATTCTTTTGGTTCAAACAGAGGTTCAAATCTAGCCCCCCCCAGAATGTTAAAAATCTGGTGGCAGAGGGGAAATTATCATCAATTAAATCTAGTATTAGACTTCAGAAGAAGGGTTATCTACTCTGAGAAGCATTTCTCTGGTCATCTCAGAGTCTGGTAAGGAAGTGGCATTCTTCACAGCATCATTTTAGACAACGTGAGCCAGTAAATTTTGAGAAGCTGTCTTGGCTATATCACACTACCAGAAGATCAAGTGATAGAACCCCCCAAATTTATGACTTATACTGAGGCCAAAACACTCATTTTTAGAAAAGTCAGTGCTCTGCTCAGAGGAAAGGAAGAGCTGCAGGCAAAATCATGCAGAACTTCCTTGGAAATGACTGAGATATAACATCAATATCCTGGAGGACAGTGTTTAGTCACTGCAGGCAGCCCTCTGCTGTCTTTCCAAATAACCCCGATGTGGCACTCTTGCTTTGTCCTAGGGGTTGATTCCTCCTCATGGGTCCAAAGCACTGACTATTCCATATACAAAATCTTGATGGCAATGGTGTAGCTTGTCTGAGCACTTTATGTGCACTTTCTGGCTGCAGGTGAATGCCAGGAGACCAGAGTCCTTTTCTGATCAGTGCTTGGTATGGGTGAGAGAAAGTTTAATTTGGATTTGTTGACTGTGAATTGTCTGCCTGTGTAAGACAACAGGATCTGAGAGGGCGAGTAAGTTCTTTAAGATACATTTCTAGATACAAAAAAGAATTAAAAGAAAATTACAAATCCTGTTAATGTTAGTTCAGTGTCATGTCCAAGCAATCTCTTAACAAAGTCTCATTTGTTTTGCATATGCACAAAGAAAATGTCTTTCTCTCACTCCCCCTCCTGTTTTTGTAGGAGTCTTGAAAAATCTGCCTAAGTTTTACTAGACACAGTGCTCAAGAGGTGTTAATAATGTCTGATAAGTCAGTTGCTTAAGTAGCTGTGATTGTATGACTAAAACATTTTACAGATGGCACGGTGACCAATTATGTGGCTCTATCAGCATGTGTAACACCAAAAAAGAGTAGACTGAAACATGTTGGAATTAATTGCTCAGAGCATATTCTCTATTGTAAACATGAACATAATTAAATTAATCTGTAGTGAAAAGAATAAAGACTGCTAATGTTCGCATTGTACTTCATTTATACTTGAATAGGAAAAAGTATTGTTACTGGTTGAAAGATTGTTTCCAGAAAGGAAATTATTAAAAAGAGGACATTGTGCAGGCTCCTGTAAGAATGACAGTGTCTATTTTATTGGTCTCCTTATATCCAGTGCCAAATAGCTAGACCTTTAGTAAACTGAGTTAAATCTCCTTTCTGCAGAACCTGGTCTTGGAAGGGTTGAGCATAATCAGAACTCAAGGATTAAATCTTGTGAGATGCTGAACGTTCCTGCTCTTTATGGAATGAGCTAGGGCTTTGAGACTCACCACCTATTGAGTCTTGAGTCTTATTGTCACTTAGAAGTGTGGACTTCCCTCAGGACTGGTTGTAAAGGAAGGGGTATATAGACTAAAGGTTCTTGAGAGTTACCTTGTTTTTCTTATGTGAACAACCTTTTCTTTTTAAAAGCATATTCATTATGAAAAGTTTCTGCCCTGATGTTGATGTTCATCTAGATCCATGCACCATTGTCCCTCTCCCAGTGTGCTGTATGCCTCCCACCCGAGCAAGCCCACACTCAGTTACAACATGAAGGTGCCTAGAGCAACCTTGCAAGTCTGCCTCTGTCTCTTTCTGTTGGTTGAAGCTCAGGTGCATTACTCAAGGCAGAGGAAAAGAGGCAATTAAACTGCATGCTCTACCTGGCACTTAATGGAGCATTCTGCTGTGTCTGAAGACTTGACTCTCTCAGCTCCTCAGGTTAAGGCAGGATCTCTCTCCAACTAAGTTGGGTGGAAAGTGGCCTTTCAGAAAAGGGGAACCATTCCTAGGCTTGGCAGAGCATGGAATACAAGTTTCTTTTGTTCCCCATCCCTGCGATGCTTGCCAGACTTTCACTGAGATTATCCATTTACTTAATGATTAGGAAGTTATGTTTGTATACAGGAACCAAGGAAACATGATTTATTTTTGTTTCAGTTGTCTCCTGAAAGCAGGGATAAAGCCAGGCAGTTCATACTACCAGGTAAGAGGCAATCTTTACGTAAAACAATCATGTACAGGTACTTTTTTTTCAGCACGAGTCAAGTAATTTCTAGAGAGTAAGTGATCTGTTTTTAATTGTATAGTCCTTTAAGGTTGTGCCTTATCTAAAAGTTTTTGTCAACCTAACAAGGGTGGGAGCTTCTGGAAGATGTGCCTAATTACTTATATGAGCTTTTTAATTTTTCAGATGACTGCCATAAAGGAAGCTCTTACAAAATTTTATGGTGTAACACCAAAGATCCAATGTCTTCCTCCAGAAGAGGTAAACTACCCCCAAAAAGCCGCACGTTCTCACAACCTCCCCAAAACAAAAAAACTAAACAAACTATAAACCAACTTTTTTTTTTTATTTCAAGAGAGAACTTTTTATCAAAAAACCAAAGCAAATACAGAGCAGAAAAGCTTCAACATGGTGAAATATAGGTCTGGGTGTTCCTTATGCACGCAGTTCTTTAGGAGATTATATATTCCTGGATTTTTAGAGTTGAGTTCATAAAAGTACTGCTTATGTACTGGCACTGCTGAGTTCAGCTTAGCTTGCTGTTGCCCAACCTTTTCTTAATGCAGAAATATTGTTAGTGGAGGAAGCGTCCGTTCTTTTCCTAATAACTTGCTGTTAGTATACTTAGACAGAAAGTGGGAGGTTGGGTTTTAAAGGTCTCTGTTTTAAAAGGTTTGAACCTGCATTTCCTGTATGAATGCTGCAACCACGACACTGGAGATATTGCTGTAGCTGAGTATTTTGCTCCTGCTAAAGCCTAATGGCATATAGCAAATTAATAGAACCAACAAGAGTGAACTGAACGGAGCCCATGAATGTTGGTCTTCCTAAGGGTACTGCCTGTCAACAACAGTCTTCACTTCGCTGGGCATGGCTCGTGTTTTGCATGAAAAAGTTACTCAGTTGACAGAAACCTTCAGAAAGTAGCTGAGAGGCTTGTCTCTGAGGTTGTTCTCAAAACCGCCTACTTTAATGAGGTACAAAAAGGCATTTTGATCTTCAGTGTGGTTCAGGATGATCTTTTTGAGCCAACAGTGTCTAAAATTTCAATTTTTTTTTTCCCATGCCGATGATTGTACTGTGAATCATGATGCAGCAGAGAATATGGTACACCGACTCAGTGTGTTGTAGCATAAAATACAGGTCACCATATCAGAACCAAAAATGCCTTTGAAGGAACAAAGTAATATTCTGAATAATGACATAGCTAGGCTGCATAGCTCTTTATTTCCTTTTTCAGGTAGGTTATTCTGCTTCTGTTAAAAAATGAAACAAAGAAATAAACTGACAAGGTAGCTTTCTCTCTTACAAGTACTTCCTTATTATCTCATCTTGATAAAAGCTGTTTACTACAAAACACTTGACAGAGTTATTGCCTGTACACAAATGACGATTTTATGAAAACTTGCCAAGATACAGTTGCTGTTGGAATTCAGTAGCTGGCGTATTGTCAGCTCATTTGCTTTTGTAGCACTCTGAGGTTTTTATGCTCAGATGTTTCTCCATGTGAAAAAGAATTCTAGGTTACAGTTCTTTTTAAAATGTATTTTTACATTACTTTAAGCAACAATGGAACATGACTTGAGTGTAGGTTGCACATTCGCCCACCTCTTGATGCCGAAGAAACGTAGAGCTAACACAAACCCGGTTTCTAGTGCTGTTCACTGTAGTTCTACCATTGCTTTAGTATAATTAAGATACTGCTCAAATTATGTGAAAGCAGTTTGCAGCTTGAGCCTCCTGTGCTTAACAGCTGAAGCTAATAGATAAGAAAAAGGAAAAGGTACACCCCAGTTATTGAAAGATAGTGCTTTTTTGAGTTCCAGCCTTGTTGATGCCTGAAGTGCACTTGGCACAAAATGTATTTCACACTTGCTGTGTTATTAGGTTTCTTTAAGAAAGAAAAA
The DNA here is from genome assembly GCA_013389865.1 of Piaya cayana. Taxonomy (NCBI): domain Eukaryota; kingdom Metazoa; phylum Chordata; class Aves; order Cuculiformes; family Coccyzidae; genus Piaya; species Piaya cayana. Next base: position 56,162 of record WAAB01021047.1, on the reverse strand, counting down.
CAAACACCAAAGAAAACAACCACTCAAACCCACCACCAAATCCCAAACCAAAATGAAACAAAACAAAACGTCCACAACTGAAACTGCCCCTCAAACCAAAACAACAAAAAAAGCCCACCACAGTTACATTTGTCATGTATGTGTGGTTTTGTCCTGCTTGGTGGTTTCAAAACCATTTTTATTTTCCACATGCACTTCGTCACACTTGAGCATTTTGGGGGGATTTTTATATAAATTTTTTCCTCATATGAAAAGCTTCCATGACTGCCTTCCTTACTCATTGCCAGTATTTTGCTTCCTTGTCTGTCCTATAGTCCAAAAATGACTTTTCTGCTACTTCTGACAGCTTGCTTCTGTATTCTTTTCAGTAAAAGCTATTATAAAACCAAGTTTCTCTTCCCCTTTTTGGAGACTTTTCTTTGCCTTCAGTCCTATTCTGCTATCAGTTAGTGAAAGGTCACTTTTAGGTCACACATATACCTTTCAATATTCACAGAGTTCAGCCAGAGCTCATTATTAAGGTGAGCAGCTTCTGTGTACTATGCAGATTTGGTAAATGCTAAAATAATCTGTGTTGTGGCATTTTATGCTGAGAGTTACTAATACGGCAAATTCCCCAAATTATCGCTGACTTGTGTTGCTGGAATGCATTTCCATGTCTGCTTGCTCCTTGAAGACAAACGTGTACTATAAGATGTTCAGAGAAGATGCCTCTGGTACCTGTCTCCTTCACATTTTTTAAGTGCCAAATGTACAAATAAGTGGTACTGTATTCTATAGATAAGGTAATTTATCTGAAAAATTGATTTATTTTCTTCTCTGCGTCAAGCTAATCTTGTCTTTCATGTTTCTAGGGTGAAAAAGCACAAACAATTGGTCAGATTGAATTCTGCTTCACCAAACAACTGCAGCTGAGAAACTGCACAGCACTGAAGGGTGAATCTGACTCAATGCAGGCTGCCTTCAAGCTTGGAACTGAAGAGCTGTCTGTCTGCAGTGATACTCTCCCAACTTATTATCCTTCACAGGTCCAAGATCACAAATGAAGCCATAGGAATTTGAGAAACTTTTTGAAGAGTCAGGAAATTAAGCCATTCTCTGTTTTCAAAAGATGCTTGTCTCTGAGATAAGATGACAACTTTTTGAGGTGAAAAAATTGTAAACTGAAAGAACTTCAAGACTTGTCTGGAGGTCCTTTCACAGACATAATACACACTGCCTTGCATAAATTTGCTCTGTGGAAGTGCTGAACAGAGGCCATGTCCTCTGAGACATTAAACTTTTCCTCAATCAGAGGTCACAGTGGACAAAAGATAACAACTTTTGCATAACTTCTTAGTGAATGAAATAACATTCACCAAGTTTTGTCACTTCTGCCAGAAGGACCCCAGGAAGACCATACTTAGCTTTACCTATTCTTTGATTTGTTTTGCTACGTAAGCTCCATGCAGTCTTGAAGAACAACCAAGCTTGGAAGTCACTAACTAGCATAGGAAAATATTAGGCCCTAGAAATAAGTTGTTGTTAATTTTTCTTTGTATTGGAATGTTTAGGATTACCACACAAGTGTGAGTGTCTGCATTTTTATTTAAAAATGAGATTGTCACATAATCGCTTTGTTCCAAGAAACGTTTTTTTATAAGTGAAACAGTAAATGCTACAGGATTTTCAGCGAAGAGTACAAATGTTAGCAGTAGTGTCTCTCTGTCACATGATATTTAATAACATGCCGCAGAGTGGGGTATTTCCAAAGGAGACCAAATTTAGATGACATCCTTTATGCAGTGCTATGTTGATGTGTCTCAGATTGTCTTTCAAAGATGGACAATTACGGCTCAAGGAACCATCTCTTAGAAGAATATTACTGCGAAAGCATGAAATGCAGTATTAGGAATGAATTTGTTATGTCTTTTGTACTTCAGAAACCATTCCCATTTACTCTTTCTGACGGTTCCTGTTTCTCCACCACCTTTCATTTAAGGCTCTGTGTCACCATTAAGGTCTTATCTGGCAGCTAAACAGTAGGCAATTGTTCTATCACCCAGTTACCCCTCTCCACCTACGACAGGGAATTGGGAAGGAAAAGGAAGCTCACAGGTTGAAATCAAAAATTTTTAGTAGAACAATAAGATAAAATAGTAATGACGATAATAATAATAATAATAGTAAAATATACAAAACAATACACACCCACTCCAGTTAATAATCACAGAATGTGTGCTTCTCAATAGTGAATACCAGATGGTGAGCACTGCAAGTGCTGCAGTTCTAGCAGATGCGAAGGTCAGAATGAACACAAAAAAATCACCGAAGACAGAGAAATCACCAAAAACTGAGACGAGACTCAGAGCAGTGGAATGGGGACACCAAGAAGTTCTGAGGGAGTCCAGGACTGCAAGTGACAGCACACGCTGGGAAGAATGCAGCCATCTCTAGGAAGCTTTTTGCTTACATATGGAGCATTATGTTAATGGTATAGAATACTTCTTTTGGCCAGTTTGTCAGTGGTTCTGGCTGCAATCCTCCCAGCTTTATACAGCTGCTCACTTGTGAAGAATGGGAAACTGAGGAAGTCCTTTGTTTCCTTTGCAACAATCCAAAACTGTAGTTATTTTTCAGATTTTTTTCTCATACCAGAATTTAGAGAAGCAGTTGCTGAGAAGAAAAATTATTCTATCCCAGCTGAACAAAACCATTATGCAGTAACAACTGTTCTTACACTGAAGTCAAAATGCTTCAGCTACTGAGAAGTGCAGCTACTTCAAGGAAAATTAACTATCTCAGCCAAAATCAGAATACTGCTACCTTGCCATTCCAGAATGCTGTTGGTTTCTTAGTCCTTCCTTTAGAAACTCAGTTGGTTATTCTTACAGCTAAGCTTCTCTTTCAAATTTTGTCTTCCTTCCAAACAGGGGGAATATACTAATGCTAACCTGTTCTAGTGTTTTTATAGTAGCCACAGCATGTTCATTTGATGTTGAACATGACCAGAAGAATCACAGTTCTTCATTCCCTCACTTCTGTTATCTTTTTCTAAGCAAGAAAAAGTAGGGAGACTGAACTAAAAGTCTTGAAAAACTAGAATGTTCTTGGGTTTTCGTGGAATCTTTTGGAGATCACTGGAAGTTTTTTCCTTCTAATTACAAAAAAAATTACTGTAGCCTAAAGAAACAAATACTTGTTTGGAAAAATGCATTTTTCCTAAAAGGAGTAGCTCAAAGTGCATGTACTTTTTAAAGCTTTCTCCCTGACTTTCAAATACTGCTTACATGGTGCATAGGTTTTGGATGGACTACAGAGAATGCAAATGACTTAGAATGAACATAAATTTACAATTCCTATCATTAGTAATTTTTGTTGTTTTGTTTTGGTTTTTTTTAAAGAAGCAAGACTCTCCTTTTCCTCAAAATTGTGCTTTTTTTTTTTGAGTGGTTTGGAATATTTTGTCCCTTGGTGAAGTCAAATCTTAATCTCCTTTTGTTTACAAAGTTCTCAGGGCGCAGTACCATCTCCTTGCTTGTTAAGCTAATCTCTGGAACTGGAAACACAGGTTGGTAACTATTATTAGACTCCAACAAACATCTTGCTGAGTGCTTTTTAGTCACTAGTTTGGTTATGAACACAGTCCTTAATTAGAACAATAGATGTCTCAAAATCTCATTGTAAGTATTGCCACCTTGGATGAACAGGTGCAGTACAAGAAACCCCATGAAATCCGCAGCAACATAGTGTACTGCCAAAGGAGTGATTGTTGTGTTCGCCTGGTTTTTTTTGTAGTTGTTTTAATTCCTAAAATGGAGTTGGCACAGGATTATGTTGTGTCTGCACCCTCAGTAGCTGGTGAGTGCTGGGCTCTGCTGCTGTTCCCAACTGCTGCCCATTGGAAGGAAAAAGAGTGATGGTAGATCAGCAGTGTCCACACACTGCGAGTAAAGTCCCACAAATGTGGACGGCCTTGGTATACACAGTAGGAAAGCAGTAGGTGCTGGCTTCTGCAGTGGGGAAGAGGGATTTTCACAGGAATGTGTTCTTGAATTTGGGCACCACAATTCTGGTGTGGTGGTGCTTCAGGCAGCTGTGTTCTGTTTGGATCGAGCTCTGAGCATCATTAAACCAAGGCAACAGAAATTTAGTGGTGCTGCTGACAGCATTATTGCTGCCTGATGGTGGTACTGATGATGCAAAGGGAAAATGTCAGGACTTTGCAAGTCACTTTCCCAGGACTGGAGCAATTGATGATGAGGAATGTTGTATTTATTCTAAATTTAGACTTTCTTGCTGTGGCAGCTTCCTTCACAAGGCTCACGGCATGGCTTCCCTTCCTGTGTGTAAGTATTGCTTGCTTCAGAAAGTTACCACAGATGATGACCCAGATTTGCTGAGGGGCGAGGATGTGGTGCAGACCTCAGACTGCAGGAAGTGCCTAGACGTTTCTCCGGGGGCAGGAGCAGGTGGTAGAACTGCGTGCGAAAGGTGTGTGCAGGCAGAGGAGATCCTGCAGCAAGTGGCTGAGCTGCAGGAGGCAGTGAAGAGGCTGAGCAGCATGAGAGAGGCTGACAGCAAGCTAGATAGCTGGTTCGAGGTGCAGTCTGCAGTGAATCCACAGCTGAACAGCCAAAATGTCCCCCACTGTCACATACAGAAGGGAGGGGTTATAATAATGAAGAATGGAAGCCTGCAAGGGCAGGGACCAGCAGGAGGAAAAGACTTCCTCTACAGCCAGAGGTGCCCTTGCAGAACCGCTTCACCGCTCTGCAGACTGAAGAAGAAACACCCATCACATCCAAAGAGATGCTGAAACCAAATAAGGCAGCCCAGTCTGCTCCCTGGATAACAACCAGCACAATGATAAAAAGGTGACAGGTGATGTAACAATGGGAGACTCTTCTGAGAGGTACGGAGGCACCCATTTGCTGACACAACCCACTCTTCAGTGACATGTGCTGTCTACCAGGGTCTCATGTCAGGGATGTCACCAAGAGATTCAGTTTAGATGTGAGGATGAAAAATTTTACTCTGAGGGTGGTAAGGCACTGGAACAGGTTGATCAAAGAAGTCCTGGATACCCCAATCCCAGAGGTGTTCAAAACCAGGCTGGATGAGACTGAGGAAACTGCCCATGCCAGGGATATTGGAACTAGATGATTTTTAAGGTCCCTTCCAACCTAAACCATCCTATGATGCTGTGAAATAAATAATACATATTAGAAGGGATTTCAATTTCTTGTGCTTTGGAGAGTAAGAACTTTAGTATACAGGCTAAGTGAGACCTCATGTGAGAGATGGGCATAGTATTTTATGTTTGTGTGCTGTGGTCTTCATTATTACTTAGCCCAAAATACACTGGTGAATCACAGATTAGGGAAGGATTAGGTAGACCTCAAGAGCAACCAACTCCAGCTGTGCCTCCAGATTGATTTTATGAATCCTGTCAATATATTTGGCATGAAAATGAGTGTTGACATTCAGACACGTGGCTCAGTTTTAAGGACTGGTGTTTCAGTAATCTTTTATAAGAAGGAAAAATGACCATATTTTATAAGAAAATTCTTAAGCAGGTGACAGAAAATTCTTAAGCAAGCTGAAGATCAAGGTGCCGTCGGTAAGAAAACTTTTCTAAGCACAACACTTGCCAGAAAATAGGCTGTTCACTTAAGGTTTTTCTATAACTTGCACAACTTGTTTGCATTAGAGACTTGTTCTCTGCGTGTAAATCACAGAAAAATGAGCCAAAACATATTTAGGAAGAAATAAAAGTTTAGCGGTTATGCTGTAATAATTACAAGCTCTATAAACAAGCATGATACATCCCAGCAGGCAGGCACCATTAGATCACTTCTGCTTAGTGTAGTTTGGTAAAACTTACTGCTGTAAGCTCCGGAGAGAGGCTTCTGTCTTTCCAAAGTGCTCAGCTGAAGATGGAGGATTTGTACGTAATTCCAGCAGAGGCTGGAAAGCTGTTACATTGCTTTGAGTGATATTATTTTAGCCCATCAGCTTTCCACAGATATATCTCACTTAACAAGATTTCATAGGTTAGGTTATGATGGTGAAGGCTATGCATGTCCAGATGACTTGCGCTACCAGTTCCCAGTGCCAGCTCTTGTGAGTTTGTGTTCAGAAGAATATTGTGCAGGGACAGTCCCTCCTCATAAACTCAGTTTTGTTGGTTTTTGCCGAATGCCTAGGGCATGCATTTGGCAAGAATTCATTAGCCAGGAGCCTGTCTGCCTGATGCATGAAGTGGGAACCACTTTCCTGTCTCCCGGGCTGTGCCAGCACCCTACTGAGGCAGCTGTTTTATATGTAACAGCTGGCCCTGCCTTATTTATCCTCCAACCTCTGGATATCTTGAGAGATTTCAGTCCCTCCGTCACTGTGAGATTCAATGAGCAGCTTGCCATTTCTGAAGCCTCCTGCAGGATAGCACTAACAAAATAGGTCTGGAACACAACTACCCTCTCATTTCTAATGCCTTGTGTTGTCTTCTCTTTGATTCCCTGCATTATCCTCAGTGATTTGAGGGATGGACAGATCACAGAGTTCTGATCTCACAGAGTAACCAAGCCATTTATGAAGGCACAGATATTGTAGCAGAGGAAAATCTCTGAAATCTCATGAACAAAATATACACAAATTCCAATCCCTTCCCCTTCTCCCCCTCCGTTGTTTTGAGAGATTCTGACTGCAAGGATCACTGGAAGTCTGAAGGAAGGCAGGCGTAGTGATGGATAGCTTTTAATTTCTGTTATCCCTTTAGCACTTGTTTTTTGGCATGTCTGGCAGATTAACAGGTTTGCTGTCACACTTAGACCTGACCAACAACAGTATCTAAAAAAGTAGTTGAAAACTATGGCAAAAAATGGGTATTCATTAAATCAGTTGACAGTCTGGTGCCTCCATAATTACTTAAACAGAAATATGGCATGGATTGCCTGGTCTGTCTGGGCAGTGGGAGAACGGGGAAATCAGAGTATATTTTCTTATTTAGCTCTGCCGCTATCCCCCTGTGAGTGAAATTCAACTTGAAATCTGATGACAATTCTAAGTCCCACACAAATTAAATAAGATCTCCATGTACTTGCTGTCTGCAGAGGGGCGTTTCATCCTCCCTAACCCTGGACAAGTAGTTGAAGTCTATATGCTAAGAAATATCATGGATTTTGGAGTCAATTAGAACAACTGATCCCTATAGAGAAATTGAAATTCTGGTTTATGCAGCTGAGCTCCTTGTGCTTACATGATGGGAAATATGTGGCACTGCAGAGGGACGACTAATGCAGTAGTTGGACTGAGTCTTAAATCTGGCTCGTTCCCAGGGTGGGAACAGGGCATGCTCTGCTGCTGTTAGGTAGCACTCCCAATGACTTTTGGGATAAACCAGCTATGGCATTCCCAGCAGGAGCCCGGGAAGCACTCGTTAATGTAAATATGCCCCTCTGAGTCGTAAGGCAGTCACACTCATCCAGTCACCCAGGAGAGGTTTCTGCTCTTACAAACGGCCTCTGGAGAAAATTCAAAACCAGGTTTGATAGCATTGGTGAGAATCCAGGGCTTCTCCCTGCTTTAGGCAACTGTAGCCAGTTTTCTTCACAGCTTCACAAGGTGAGACTTGGAGGACTCCCTGTGCAAAACATCTCCCAGGCTGGTGGTTTGGACGCTCAATAGGGAAAAAGAAGTCTTTTTTCCTTGACAGGTTAAGAGGGACCTCCTCTGCTGTGGCTGGGATCACTGCTTCACTTACAGATGGGTCCTACAAACAGCACCAACACTTTCAGCTCTGTGTTAAGCACAATGGCTATTGTCTTTTGCAAGGAACTTCATCCTGTCACCGTAAGTGACATGGTCTCTCAGGAAGTTGCCCCAAGGACTGGTAGATAAATGCAGGAGTGCATTGGGTGCTGAACTCCAAGTGGCTGGGGATCACCAGAATAAAATAGTGAGAGTAAGGACCTCATAGGACTAGGTGCCAAGTGAACCAGAGTTTCCCAAGATCATATTTTATGACTTTCATGCCTCAGTTCCCCCAAATTTCACAAGAAGCACATAGGCTTTTTCATACCTGTCTCTTAAAACATGATAAGCAGCATTTCTGTGCATTTTACTTTCTCCAGCTGAATTTTGCTGGAAGTCGCCAGTGGTCAGTGGTGGAAATTTTAATTACTGGCAGCTTGTTTTCTAAGCCACAGGAAGCCAGATGGAGCCAATTCCATAATCCTGAAATATAAATAATATATTATCTAATACAGATTCTGAAGTCCCTTAGGGCTTGCAAATCAGACAGTTAATAGTTTTCCGTTTTAGATGTACTGAACACTATAATAACCTGATGTCATTTTGAACATAGTGATTAAGTATTCAGTTTACAAGACAAATGAAGACTCATTACAGTCAATCAGGGAGGAATTACGTGAACCTAAATTGCAGGTTTTTCTCACAGCTTCTCACAAGAACATTTTATTAGCTGTTTTGAAAAAAAAAAGCTGCTGCTTTGTTGCTCTGTAAAAGTACTGCCTTATTTAGAAAGAACTTCTCATACAATCTTTTTCCAATCCTAATGTTTTATGGTAATCTGACTGCACTATGTCATCGTAGGTCATTGTGAAACTAGATGGTGAGTGTGACAAATACTAGCAATTTGTTAACAAGTTTAAATTTTTACCTTTGTGATGACTAGAATGAGAAAAGGCTTTACTTTAGATAATGCAATTGGAACTGGTTCATTAGCCAGTGACTTCCAGTATGCTGTCCAGAAAGAAAAAAACCCCAAAAAACCCAGAAGAAAAGCCAGCAAGAAAAAGCAATACGTGATACACTTAGTTTATCATATTTGCTTAATGTGTAAAATGTTGGGAATTTTCCAGTAACTTAGAGCTCAGTAACATAAGTAATACAAAGTGCACACAAGTATACACAGATTCAATTTTTGATTGTGATTTTTAATGATTTCAATTCCACCTATCTCTGTAAGTCTTACACTATAATTATCTTTTTCTTTTTTTTTAATGAGATTGCCTAAGCTGCAAAAAGGCTGTCAAAACCAATTACCAGTATTGGGGTAATACTAATAAATTGTAGCAGGACATTTCGAATAAAGTTATTTCCACTTAGCCAAGGATTTCAGAGTGAAATATTAAATAGCATCATGACTGAATTTAGAGAAAGAAAACCAGGCTGAGGATGCTTTTCAGAAACTTGCTTAACACTCTTTATCCTCTGGAATTCTTTACAGCAGAGAAGTCCAGTGCTGTTGGCTCCAGCAACCACACTAGGGGCTCCTATTGCTGTAAGGTAAATTTTATTATAGGTTCAACAAATCATAGTCAGACTCTGCTAATCAATAACCTTTGCATCATGAGTTACTTACAGTAAAGCTCCTGTTCTAACTACTTGCTTTCAGTAACAGCATGTTTGTCTTCTAGGTTATTTGGCATTCTTCATATTTAGACTGAGACGTTGTTTTTGTGTAATCACTCTTTGTGAAGATAAAATTTACATGAGCATTCCCCAAAATGTCACAGTCAACTTCGGTAGGCGTTGGTATTGCAAGACAACTGAATTTGTATTCACGTGACAGAGCAGAAAGGTTTGCAGAGAGAAGCATGTTAATTAAGTAATTTTGCCTTAGAAAAGTAGTTACATTTTCATAGGAATTAAGGAGCAGTTTTGTCTTCATTTTCTCCTATTCTTCACAGAGGATTAAACATAAAGACTGATATGGTGAGTGTGACTTGATGCAGCCTGACTGTTCCAACTTACTAGTAGATTTTATTCTGGATTTAATGTATTTGCTGGAATTAATTAGCACGTGACCTGCTCTCAGAAGCATTTCAGGGTAGTTTATAAAATAGAGAGAATTGTATAGTTGGTGTCATTTACACAAGACAGTAAGCAGTTCCAGATTCTGCTAGTTGTGATTTTCTGGGGAAAAATTTGAGTTTTGAGAAACCTTTCCCAGTTCGTCAGGTGAAAAATGGGATTTATTCAGAAGAGGGATAGCATCAAACCAACTGACGTGCAAACCATGTCCTAGAGCTGATTTATTCTAGGACTCATCCAGAACATTTCTGAACCTCAGTTGCTCATATGGTGGTCATTGGCTATGTTTTCATTTCTGTCCTGGAAGAGCAACATCCCAAGCCAATAATTTTCTACAAGTCAGGATTTTATTTCCCGCTGAGCCTTTCCTAGACTTCAACAACCACCAGAAAGCATTCCTAATGCGACCAAGAGTGTCTCAATGCAAAGCTGTAGCAGTTCAGGTCTGAAATTCAGGGACTACTTGGACTTCTGAACTGAGCTTCTTCCCCATTTACACTTACTGTCTTATTATGATTTGTAAAGAAGAGGGGAAGAAACCAGAAGACCAAGTGAATTGCTGCAGCTTACATATAGAAGTAAACCCAGCCACAATCAGAATGCCATTTAGTGCAGCATGTATTAGGTAAAATTAGATTTGGTGCATTAGTTACTCCATTTTGTTGCACAGTATTCTAAAGGTTTTGGCAGAAGGTTGTTTTCTGCAACAGAGCCCAGTTATAAATAATAGTGTTTTGTTCCTACAAGTGCAGGTGTACAAATAAAAAGACTGCAGGAGAAACAGAGTCTGAAAACAAAATGCTGCATATCTGAGTTCAAAATGGACTAACTTATAACATTAAGGCAAGTCAGCATGTATTTTGAAACACTTCTTAGAATTGTGAATTTCATTTGCCCAGAGAATGTGCATTGCCTATACAGAGATGAATTTTCACTGTCTTTGAAAACCTTGTGATCCAGAGCAGGTGTAAAGCTGTGCTGTCAGTCATCCCAAATAGCCTGTTTCTATGAAGTACCCACCAACTAAGAACACTGACCCCTCAGAAAACTGTTCTAAATTTCACTAAGGGTGCTGCCCTATGGGAGACACCACTGCAAATTTCTCTTCTGCTTGATTTGGGTTACTCAGGAATGAAGAAACTTTCCTGCTTAGCAAGCAGAATAAGCTCTTGTATCAGGCTGTCCCTAAAACTGACGTTCTACCTAGAGGCTGGAAAGCCTGATGCACTTGTGAGTGTGCATCAACATGAAGGTGGTGAGGCAGTGGCACAGGTTGTCCAGGGAAGCCGCACCTGCCCCATCCCTGGAGGTGTTATGGGCCAGGTTGTATGAGGCCTTGGGCAGCCTTTTCTCATTTGAGGTGTCCCTGCCCTTGGCAGAGGACTTGGGATGGGATGATCTTTAAGGTCCATTCCAGCCCAAACTATTCTATAACTGTAGGATTCTCTGTGGCCCATTTTCCCTAGAGCTTTGCAAGAGGTTTGAAGTTTCCTTTGAAATAAATCCTGCCTCACAATAGCTCTCGAGGTGCTGAAGAGTGCTTTGGAACTGGGAGGGATGGGTGATAAAGTTCCACTCTTTCTGGTAGGAATTTTACTTCTGATTCTAGGTCTTTGAGTGTCAGAGGTTTAAAAACAGGTAGCAGATTCACGTGGATTAATCCAGTCAATTAGATCCAGAGAGAAAAATGTTAATGAACTGAGGAGCTTTTTAAAAGCTATTTCCTTCTTGTGTGAAACAAGCATGAGTGAAATGAATAGGCTGACCTAAACCTAAACTTGATTCCACTGGTGATCTACGATGGAGTTTGTATGTTTTGATCAGGAACAGATTTCTCTGGATGGAACCAAACAGAGCAGGAGCTAAAGGAGAAAGTTGTCTCTGTTACAGCTATTTGGCAGGCACAGTCTGAGAGGTCTAGTAATTAGATACACAGCTAAGTCAGGGCAGCTGTTTGCTTGGGGTTTTTTTTCCATGCCTTGACTTGTAGCTACTTGGTTGTGTTGTATTGCAAGATAATGCAGTCACAGAAATGTTTAATTGCTTTATGTGAGAAACTTCTTGTCAACCATATCACAGTAATATTTCAAGGCAAATTAGAGTAAAACTTGTAAAAATGTTTTGCAAATTATTTAGGATGTCATAAACAACATTTGTCTGGTTTTAGAGACGTCATAACTATTCAGGTAAGTCTTTGCCTCTCCAGTAATCATAGAAAGGTTGTTAAGAGACTGAAAATAATGCTATTGTTATATGCCACCTTCTCATATGCTACGCAACATGGATAATTTTTTTTAATTTCAACAGGCTATTGTGAGGCTTTATTTTTATTTATAATGAGGTTGGTGATACTGGAGTGGAAAAGACACCAGTAATTACTTAAGTCAGAATATCCTGATATGAGAAAATAATGTTTTCCAAACTTTAATTAACTAAGCTGAATGAAGTTTCAAGGGTACCTACAGGACTTATTATTGGTGTCCTATAGAAATAATAGGTGTATAGTTATTTCTAGAACATTTAATCCAGTGGTTTCTTTAGCCATTTAAGCAGTGGAAGCATGTTTGGGAATACTTTTCATAGAAGCAGTAAAACAAAGTACGCTACATTTTAAATGTGAGGTAGGAGTGTAGAGGTTTTTAAAACAGCAAATTAAAGATAAAACTACATATTACAATCAATTTAAAAGCTGAAATTATGCAAATTCACTATTAAAGCAGCTGCAGCAAATACCTTTTTCCACGTTAGACAACATACAGATCAGCCATCATTATTGTGTTAAAACCAGAGGATAAGAGATGCTTAATAATCACAATGTATCAACTTTATTGAACACGGTGCCTAAGAACACATATATGAATATTAAGCATTGCAGAATTGTTGTGGAAACCATTGCAAAATAACATTCACATGCAATTAACTGTAGGTCAGTTGTCAAAGTAGAAATCATAAAGGAAGAAAAGAGAGAAGAGACAGGAAGACAAGAACACCCAGCATAAAACAGGTTCCAGACTTCTAGTGGCTGTAGGTAACATTGAACTGCATTTAATTCTCATTCTTTGACTGATTTCCATCCACTCATATTCCAGACAGCGACCCTCAATCAAAAAAACAAACTCTAAAATATTAAGTGGAATACTTGCCAAGGAGCTCTGGGGAAATGAGACAAAAGCCATTTCTGAAAAACTGGTTGTGCCCTTATTTGGAAAACTAAAAGGGTTGGATTCCAGTTTCCATTGTATCTATGCAATTACAGAAGAAAACAAAACGTGTCCAGTAATTTCATAATTGGGCTTATAGAACCTACAAACTAATTCAGGTCCCTCTGATATTTTCTTCTCCCATAGGTTTATGGACTAGAAATTATATATGTAATGGGTATTAGTTGCTAGCGTGAAGTATTTGTCAATGTAATTCTAGAACTGGGTTTATAGAAGTGCATGAACTGCGGAAACATTTGAAGGTCGCTTGTTTGATCAGTTCTGTTCAGCTGCAAAGCTACAATTCTTTGTTCACCATACAAGTCTGGTTTACTAGAGAGCTTTGACTTACCTTTCCCCTCTCTTAAATGTGAGGACTGAAACTGAAACCCAGGTGGTCCAGGCTGTAGAGGTGATCCCTGAGGTCACTTGTATTCATCAAAAACACATCACATACAGGAGGTTATCCAGAAGGGCTAATGATTATCTTGGCAAAAGTATAAGTCTTGAAGCATCTCAGCAAGGACATAAGCCTTCCTGCTTCAATGGCTGGCACAGAATACGAGGTACAACAGGAGGAAATTGGAACCCAAGTTTCTTTCTTCTTTTTAAGCCAAAATTTAATTATCAAATAAGGTCTCTGAGATGTTATGAATCTTTAACTAAAGGGATTTCTAGAAGCAATGATTCAGACATCAGAACAGTCCCTCTAGTGCATACGTGAGTCTCTGTTTCTGTTTTAAAAACTTGTAGAATGTAAAAAGGATTTTTAATAAGTCTGATTTTTTTTCTGTAGTGGTAGAAAATATTTATACTAATATTTTACAACATTTGAGGAAATCTAAACAAGAGATGGACTTGTGTACATAGAAAAAAAATATGAATAGTTTTCTGATTGCAGTGATGTTAGTGTCTGTACAAAGTCAAGCAAATCATTAAAACTAACTGCATTTTCCTTGCTGTATTTCTGGCAGATACTGAACATGCTAAATGATCTGATAAAGAAACTTCTGACTTTCAGGTTTGAGTCCTGTTTGTACAGTCCTCAGACAAGTCATTTCATTAAAAAACTTAAAGGATCTCTAAGCATCAATTTCCTTTGCTGTGTTTTAATGCTACTGGGAAAGGTCTAGGAAAGAAGAGGTGGGGTGTAAAACCAGAACATTGTCACTGATTTCAGCTTTGACAGAGATGACTTGGCAATTTTGCTTGACTGATATTGATTTAACTGTCCCTCTGTACTTGATAGAAATTCCTGCTTACCTTCTGCGCAGTTAACCTCATCTTGCAAACTTCTAGTTACAATATGGTCTGATCCTATGATCTTATTTGTTCTTAAAACTAATTTTCAAGGACAACATAGGTATATATTACTTCTACCATTAAGTAATATTGTGTGATTCTGCTGCCTGAACTCTGCTTAAGAAAGTGAAACAAAGACTTACACTGGGACAACTTTTATAGGAAGTCTGAGGATGTGTGAGAGAGCAATACTGCTGACGCAGAGAGGTACAAAAACAGTTAATGCTGAGTGGTAGAATGAAATTCCAAGGAGTTTGAAAAGTAAACATACCTTTAAAAGATATATATAAGGAAATGATACATAAATAAAACAGCACAAATACTAAAAAATCGCTTACAACATGGCACTTTGTTTTAGTTAGTGGGCTAAACACTCACTTGAAATATAGGGATCCTTCCTTTAACTCCCCTTTTTTGCTCAAGAGGATCAATATGTCTCACTGATGAAAGCCTCTCACCTGGAAGAACAGCCTTGTTTTTACTGCATCAATTCTTTGTATTGCTCATTCCCTTTGCACAAGATCAACAGCCTTTGCTCTTTGGAGTGGGTCTCAGGACTCCTATCCATTTGCTCAATGTCTGAGACACTAATTCTGACTGTATTAGTCATGAAATGGGTCTTCTCTACTTCTCAGTGAATTTTCAGATGTTTTATTAATTGTTAGACAGCATTTCCAGCAGGACTGAGGTTTTTCTCCACCCAGAGAACAACAAAAAATGAGACTCACCAGGGTGTGAAAAGTAGGAAGCGTAGGTTAAAGTGTTTCCAGATTGAAGAGGCAGCAGCAGATCTGCAGTGCTGAAAAGGAAAGGCAAACCCTGCAATGCACTTAATTTTGTTTGCATATGTTTGCAAAAGAATGAAGCATGAAAAAAAAAAGTTCTGGGAGTAAACATTGTAGATGAAGTAAGAGGTACAAGTCAACTAACCTGCAGATTCATTATTTCATAGTTATTTTATTACAGGTGAACATAATTTTTCTGTCTTACTGTGCTTTTAATTTTTTAATCTTACAAGGGATGTCATTCTGCAATGCAAATAATTTAGAATCCAGTTCCCCTTCACTGAACTTCATAATTGCCTCCAGAAAATTTAAAACTGCTTTCTAGTTGGAAGGGTGGAAAGAAACCCAGTGCATCTTATTTTAAAACTTCACATCAGTAGGCTCCCTGGCCTTGAGACTGTGCACTTGTTACAGGAAGCATCAGACAGCCTGTGCCTGGCAGCCACCGGGGCATGAAGGTGAGAGCAAGTTCATGTGGTGTCCTTTAAGTTGCTGTCTCAATGTGCACAGCCTGTAAAGGTGGAAAGCAGGTGTTCACTCTTGTAAAAGACTGTATGCCAAAGGGGTTGGTGCCCCCTTCTGCTGGAGAAGGCCAAGGGAATATTCCCTATGGAGGACCTGACTGAACGCGAGTTCCTGTGATGAGGTCCACAGGACTTCTGTCAATTTAATGAAGTCCTAAAGTCCTTACAAATGGCATTCATATGGATGGCCCAGGTGAGCCGAACATTTAGAGATAATTCCCATCTTCAGCCTCAAAAGCATCAGTTGAAGGCAATCATTCTATGTAGGAGTTAATTGAACTCTGAAGATCCAGATGGGCATAATGAAGCTGGAGTGGAAAATATTAGACCTGTGAGAGAATGAACATGACTGCTAACATGTTAAATGAAGTTGGGAAATGAGGGAGGAATTATCCTTTGCATTCTGTTTTACTGTTTATTGTGGATAGATGGATATGCTATGAGAGATTACTACCAATCTGTTCCTGATTTGAATTGACTGAGAACCTTTGTGATCCAGCTAAACTTGAACCTTTTGTTCTTACTCTTTCTGTTAAAACCTTTGTTTTATAAAACCTTCTTAAACTTCAAAATGATAACTACAGATATAGTGGGTAATAGTAGCTCAGAGTCTGTGTCTGTTTGAATCGCTGTAATGAGACCAAAGCAGCTTTGTTTTGAAACCTAGAAGCATGACTGCTCTTGCAGAATTCTACTCTTTGCAAGGAAAATGATACCTCATTTGCATAGTCAAAGCTAAGACCTCAGTTTGCCTTGGTCACCGTTGCCCTGTATTCTCTGACTGAGTACTGCTGTGGAACTGCTACAATTTTGGTCTGATTTTTTTTGTCTCTTTTTGTTAAGACTTTGAGCAGCTGATGGTCATGTTAATTTGGTCTCCAGGGCATAAGACTTTGAAATTTCATTGGAAATAGCCTTGAAAGTCCTTTATGGTAATAAATTCTGTTATTCAGAACAACTGATTTTCTTTTCTAATACAAATAAGCTTTTATTGATCAGTACTCATATAGCAACTTTGGCAGGCTTTTGCTTTTCATGCCTTTCTTCAAAAATTATGCTTTGGATTTTTGTTGCTTTTTTTTTTCTTTTGAGAAATACAAAAGCAAGCTAGTGACATATAATGGTTCTTGAATCAAAACCTGAAATCATAATTTATGACAAGACATCAAACTTAAGCCAAATATCAAATGCTACTGCAGGCTTAATTTTATTTGAAGTCTAAAAAAACCAGCATCATTTAGGTTGGAAAAGAATATTGGAATGAATATATTAATCTATAGTTGTACCAGTTTCTCATGCTCTATACATAACAAGATAGCAAATGGGTGATAAAAGAAAAAACAGGACATCTGTAACCCAGAACATGAGATTGTTTTACCAGCTGGGATTTATTCTATTATACTCTTTTATTGTTAGCAATAAAACATTACTGTAAGTTACTATTACTATAATTTAGCACGTATCTGAATCAAAATGTCAGTGAGATACTGGGCATCAGACTGACACCCCACAGGCCAGATTTGAGACTATGTGAGCAGCTGGACTCTGTGTTTCCTCCTCACAAACTCCCTCTGCCCTTCCTCAGGGGAAGGATATGCAGCTGGCCCACAACTAGTAGGACTATAGGAGATCAATTACTGCTCATGCTGCAGAGAAGCAACTGCTCTAACCTTGCAGGAGTCTCTGTTCCTAGAAAACTCCAGCCCAGAAAGTTCTCCCAGCACTAACACCATAAGTACTTTCCCTTTCCTCTGGAGTGTAGGAGCAGGTGGGCCTCATCTAAGTGTCCCTCACCCAGGTGTCCCTTGCTACACTAATGAGAAGTTTTAAATTAGAGCAAGCTGGGGATTCAGAAAGTTGTTCTGCTCCTTTGGTTGGGTCTTTTTCTGCAGCTTGTGCTGCTTCTGCACATGGAGGTAGTACTCTGAGGGAGCAGCATTGCCTGTGCAGTATGTGTTGAAGTGTGCCATCAGTGTGGGCTCCTGAAGCTGCTGCATTGTTGCATTGTTGACCTGTGAAGGTGAGAAATTGTCTTTGAGCAACCCCATTTCTTCACTGCTTCTCAGGTTGGGGAAGAAGTAGGTGCTAGCCTGGCTGCTTCTGTCTGAGTCATGCTACTGCTGTGCTGTGGAGAAGGATGGCTGGTTTGGGTGGCGTGGCTGGCTCATCTGTGGGTGTCCCTGTTCCAGCCTTCCATGTTCCTGTCCTACTGGTAGGAAGGGATTCTGGTTTGAGTGTCTAGCTGTGTTCGGTAGTACTGCTGAGGAAAGCACTTGATTGACCAGTAGCATCTACTTTGGAAAGAGTCACTGTGTTTCGGCTGGTGATTCTCTCTGTTAGTGGGCCATGCAAGTGATAAATGTTTTGGTCCTTGGTGCAGTAGGGTTCTAACTTGCCCGTCAAGCTGCTTTTCATGCTTTTGTTTTTTTTTCCCCCCCCCAAAAAAAAAAAAAAAGTGAGTTATTTATGATACTACAGAGCTGTACTGCATAGCCTGGCTTTCCACTAACTCTCACAGTGTGACAGGATCGTAGCTCTGGCCTATGGACTTCTGCCCCCAGCTCTCCCTGCTGCTCTTCCCTTTGCTGATAGCAGCTGCAGGAATGAGGGTGGATTCTTCCCAGAATCATACAATTGATACGTGGAGGTTGGGCTGTGACTTAAAAAGCTTTCAATCATCATCCATAACAGATTTTATTTCTTGAGTTTAGTTATTCAGGACTGTGCTTCAGTAAAAAGCAGCTGCTGTAATATTCATTTGGAAAAAAATAATCAAAATACAGCCTGTGACACACTTAAGAAAAAACCAAAAACCCAAACCACAAAACCTGTTACTTTTGTTCTGTGTGCTTAAATTTCAAAACACCAAAGAAATTAACTTAAAAAAAAATCAACTAAATAAACAACCAAAACTGTTCTTAGCAGGGGGTTGAGTATTTTTCTAGAATTGGATACATAACACCTGCAGTGTTTAGTAATTCTGTTTTGCTTTCTTATCTTCAAGTCAAGAGTTATCTTTATAAAGACAAAAATGCAAACTAGTTGAAGGGGAAGAAGTCATACTGGATATTTACTTTGGTGTTAGAAATTCTTTGTTTCCTATTTATTTCATGTGTCTACTTTATGCAGTCTTTATTGATTTGAATGTCACGTATTCTGTTTGAGAGGCAATAATTCCTTTTGAAATTAAGGACACTTGATATTGCAAAGCTTCTGTAATAATAGAGGATTTGTGCTATTTACTTTGAATAGACTTCATTAGTTTCCTGACTGTAGGTCAGATTCCTTAAAGAGGAATTTGTTGAGCTTAAGTATGTTGTTACGACTTCAGATGGTGCTGCATTTACTCCTAATCTGAGTGGGTGAGATTATGATTTACTGAGTGAAAACCAACCAGCATGCACAAACCTCCAAAGTGAGTTGAGAATGAAACACACTGATGTCCTGGTCCTTCCCTGTGCTCGAGGGAGAGGCTTCTTCAACTCTGCTAAAGCCAGAAGGGCTCTGCATGAATCTTTTGAAAGGGTGGTTTGGTTTCTTGTTGGTTTTTTTTTATTTGTTTCTTTGTTTTTTGACTTGCCATTAGTCAGAAGAGTTTCTTCTGTGTGAGTAGACATACTAAAAGGAAAGTGGGTAGTTAGTGAATATAACATACCTGACTTAAGTGTCATGTAGACAGTCCTTTTTTTGACATTTTGCTACTGTGCCTAATGTTGATTGAAAAATGGATCTTTTATGAATGCTATAATCTACAGTTTCATTTTATCTTGATGCATTTAATCAGAGTGTGTCTCAGCAGGATCTAAATGAAAGGGTGCCTGAATGTAAACTAGCATCCTTGTCCTCAGTCACCTAAAGTGTCTGTGTCACAGTTATTGGGTAAATTATTATGTGGATCTCTATGACTCAGTGTAATAACCTTCTGTCACATTAACATTACCCTTGTTAATTTATGCCTGAGAAGTATTGCTTTCAGTCTTCTGGTATTTTTTGATACATTTCTAGGTAATCTTGCCTTCTCTGCTCTCACAGCCGTTTCCTAGGCTACTTCCTTCATTTTTTTTTTTCTGTATTGTAAGTTTAATTGTTGTGAATTTTGAAATTTGCATGGAATGTTTTAGTTCCTGAGCAGTCTATCACCAGAATAATATTGTTCTGTATCTGGAATGATAACTTTACTATATAATTAGTTTGACAATTTGCTTGTACTTCTAAATGTAATTACTGGCAGAAATGGTGACCTATGCAAGAGCAGTTTGTTCCATCAATGGAAAGTTAGCAAAACCCTAAATTATTTTTTGGGGCTCATTCTGTTTCAGTGCAGCTAGTTCTGCACTGGTGAGATGCAGACTTATTGCCTTACCTTGTCTTCTGTTGCTGCCACAAACTGATCTTTGCTTCCTTTCTGTGTTGTCTGATGTAGCAAAGCTGTTCCTGTTTCATTCAGTACAGAAGAGTTTAAGCAGCTGGAAGGGGGTAGGTTGCAGCTACAGTCTCTCTCCTGTGTCCTTTGGGCTTTGCAATATGCCCTACTGCAATGGCATTGAGGCAACAGGCCTGAGGCTTTCCTTCGTTATTGGAGGAGGAGGGTATGCTGGGGGTTATGGAGGTGGGCTAGCATTTCTGGATGTAGTGAGTGTGGAGAGCAGAGCAAGTGGAGGGAAAGCAGGGCTCAAGACACCACCTGAATTGTTCTATTGCCTTCAACTCAGTTTTCCTGACCCCAAATTGAATACCTTTCCTTTCTAATCACCCTGTTCTGGCTTCAGTAAATGCTCAAGCTGTGCTGCAGCTGCTGAGAAGCCTTGATTCAGCCTGACTCGAGCTGTTGCATTCAGCTCTTCTATGTTTCACAGAAGTGACTGTGTGCAGCCAACAAACAGAAGCCCCTTTGCCCAGCCAAGGTACCACTGCTGCGATAGAAACTGGGTAGAGCGTGGAACGTGTCCTTGGCATCTCTGCCCTGCTGCACTGAGCTGCTACTTGAAGAGTTATGCAATGTATTTAGGGAAAGGATAGTCTTTTCTGTGATTATGAGAGGAAAACATGAAATTTACTGTAGCCTTGTGCAGCAGGAAAGCTTTCAGCAAAGCTAACTTCTATTGAACATGTTTAACTGGTGTTTTTCCTATAAGGGGGAATTAAGATTTAATGGGGTATATCTCAGAAACTTGCACAGGAGATGGCTGCACAAGAGATTAATTGACTGACTGCTTCTGAAAGCCAGTATCTTTGGCATAAGAGCCCCTTAATTTTATATTAGGTGCAGGAGGTGCCAGGTAAGACTATCCTATGTTTGGCAGTTCAGGTCTGCATGTGGTTCATGTCTCACATGGCAAGGAGAATAACAAGCTTTGGGTGTTCAGCAAACTGGCAGCAAATCAGCTCTGGCTTTCCAGCTGTGCAGGCCCACAAGTGCAAACACTATGCAGACATCCAAATAGCTTGTGGAGAAATCGGTTGTCACTTGGTTTAGTGTAGGTGGCAATTGAGCAGAGTGCACAGCTGAAACAGGCCTTGTCTGATGCCACTTGGTGCTGCTTTCTGTCTTCTGCACTGGCTCACAAGCCCCAGGGAGCACAAACTATGAGGTCAGGCCCAACACTCTACCTCAACACACCCAACAGCACAGTGCAGAGGCACAGTGGGGCTCCTACTGTGCTAGCCAGCTAGCCCTATTCAACTAAACCAGGTCTGTGCTGAAGGAGGCTGATGTACTCCAGGTACCTAGATTTTCTGTTATCCAAGGCAATTCTTCCAGTACTTTTCAGTTATATTAAGAACAGATTAATGCAGGATGTGTCATGTACTTGCATATAATTAATTTGGATTAGTGTTCCTTTTCTTACAGTTCCTACCAGCCTTCATTTCTGTTCTGCAGGGGCACCAGGTTGGTTGGCAATACTAATCTGTTGCACCCTTTAAATTGAAGGAGCCTGATTAACATTGTTGCTCTCAGAGCATCAATTTTCGTATTTGGTCTAGACCTTCTCATTAAATACAGATGGGGAAGCCAGAGCATTGCAAAGGTTAAGAATTAAGCCAACCTTCTCTGGTGTTAAGCACTTGATATTTCAGGAGACACAGCAGACATAATTTTAATTTGAAAACATTAAGCCATGAGCTTCACAAGGGTCAGATGTATGCTACTTAAATACTGAGTGCCTTATTTTATCTGCTACTGTTTCACTCTGTATTTCTTGAGGATGATAAGGCAATATACTTGACAACTAAATAGCACATTGACTTAGCAGCACCGGGGACACTTCTTACATTTAGCAATGTGTAGATGCCGTTTAGTGCTTCTCTCCATGTTCTGCACAAGGGATGGTGAATATCCAGGTACTGAACTTGAAGTAGTTAATGCTGAGGTGCTGAACTGAGACAGCTTCTGCTGAGGAAAGAAATACAGTCATGTTGTTTTAGTAATGAGCTCAAGGCATCTCAGCATCTGTTCTCAGGGAGAAAAAGTGGCATGGGAGTTTTGTTTGCTTGCTTGCTTTCGATCAGGAAGAGTAGCTTTTGATAACTTTGCTATAAAACTAAAAGCATAGGCAACTGATATTTCCCTCCATCTGAGAATGATTCATGACTCCTGTGCAGTTTAAAACCTGCCCTACTTTACTAATGTACTTCTAGCATTTGATGCTCATCCATTCACTACATAATTCCATCCATTTACTACAGGTTCGATTGCACAGATTATAGTAAATTAGTCATACACAGCATTTATTTTCCATGCTTGGGATGGTGTAGTGACAGATTGAGGCTGATAATGGACTACAGTCTTGTTTTCTGCTTTCTTGCCAGAATGCTGTATTTTACAATAAACTAGAGAGGCTGTTGATGGATCTGCGCTTTATAGATATTGGGCTGTGCTCAGATGTCTCTGTTAGCTGTTGAGGTTCTGTTTGTGTATAGTCTGTTGATGCATTGCCTTCTACCACTGTGCACTGACAGTGGTGTTGCCTTTATGACAGGGGTGACCAACTCTTTAGTTGAAGGTTCTCCATCATTGGGTCTTCTAAGTTGTTTTCCTCCAGTTTGTGCCAACTCTTTATTTTCAAGTGTTCTTTAAGTGTGCCTTGATCTTTGTGTTTCTCTGGACTCTGTGTTTGTATGCTGGAAAGGACAGATCACATGCATACTCCATAGGTAAAAATATCCCGCAGAATAAGGGAGTTTGCTTGAAATCTGTTTGTGTATGTGCTGCAAGGCAGAGTTCTTTCTTTCCCTGGAGGTCCATCCTATTTGGCTGCAGGAGGTAGAAGGAATCATTCCAAAGAACCAAAGAAAGTTGAAAGTCGGGCTTTTTGGCTGCTTTGGATATATTTTTTTTAAATGCCTCAGAAGATTGAAGCAATCTACAGAAAAAGCAAATGCTTTGCTACCATTTTGTTCTTCTCTCTTAGGCAGCCTTTGGGGAAACTTCATCACACATTTCATTCTGTGCTATGATTGCTTTGAGGATTAAGAGATGTATTTGGCTTGCGTGACAAGGGTTTGGTAGCAGAGGGGTTACACTGGTGGCTTCTGAGAGAAGCTGCTAGAAGCTTCCCTTCTGTCTGTCAGAGCCAATGCCAACTAGCTCCAAGATGGACCTGTGGCTAGCCAAGGCCATGCCTGTCGGAGAGGGTGGAGGCGCCTCTGGCATAACATTGTTAAAGGGGAGAAAGTTGATGCACAATAGTAATTGCAGCTGTTGAGAGGAGTGAGAAAATGTGAGAGAAACAACTCTGCAAGACACCAAGGTTGGTGAAGGAGCTGGGGGAGGTGTTTCATGTGCTGGAGAAGAGATTTCTCTGCAGCCTGTGGTGAAGACCATGGTGAGGCAGGCTGTTTCCCTGAAGCCCATAGAGGTTAATGGTGGAGCAGGTATCCATCAGCAGCTCATGGACGACTCCATGCCAGAGCGGGTGCATGTGTCCTTAAGAGTCTATGACCCCATGGAGAGCCTGGGCTGGAGTGGGCTTCTGGAAGGACCTATGAACCCATAGGGAGAGAAGCTGTTGTTAGAGCAGGTTTGCTGGTAGGGCTTGTGACCCTGTGGGGGACCAATACTGGAGGAGTCTGTTCCTGAAGGACTGCACCCCATGGAAGTGACCCATACTGAAGCAGTTTTTGAACAACTGCAGCCCGTGGGAAGGACTCAGGTTGGACAAGTTTGTGGAGGGCTTTGTCCTGTGGGAAGTACCCCACAGTGGAGCACAGAGAGTATGAGGAGTCCTCCCCATGAGGAGGGGGGAGAGGCAGAGACAGTGTGAAAAACTGTCTGCAACCCCTGTTCCAAATCCCCCTGTGCTGCTGGCTGGGAAAGAAGGTAGAGAAAATTGAGAGTAAAGTTAAACCTGGGAACAAGGGAGGTGTAAGGGGGAGATTTAAGATTCGGCTTTATTTCTCATTACCCTTCTCCAACTTGATTGGTAATAAATTAAACTCGTTTCCCGAAATTAGGTCTTTTTTTGCCCGTGATGGTGACTGGTGAGTGATCTCACTGTCCTTATCTTGACCCATAAGCCTTTTATTATATTTTCCCTCCTCTGTCCTGCTGAGGAGGGGGAGTGATAGAGCAGCTTTGGTGGGCACCTGGTGTACAGAGTCATCCCACAGCAATAGTGGCAAGGCCTCTTGCAGTTGAGCATTCAAGGCTTTCCAGGAGCCCTTTGGCAACCAAACATGTCATCAAACAGGAGATGCTCTCAAATGCTCAGATGTTTTCTAGTGCAACATCTGAAAAAGAAAGGAGACTTTGCCCCTAGTAATTTTTCTGTCCCACAATACTGTTGACACTACAGAGACCTGACCTTTTCGCAGTGCTGGCACTGGGGGTATTCCTTCCTTTAAGAAAATGCTCCCTGCAGTGGTTGTATGTGGGGGAGGTACTAACTATAAGTTTTACTGGCATGGTGCTGCAGCTGAATAAGCCGGTAAGTGTTGGCCTTGACCCAAAAAGCTATCTGCAGGAAAGGAGGCTTCGCTTGGATAAAGACCTGATTAGGCAGATGGTACCAATGTGGCAGTGTAGCCAGCCTAATAATAGGTGATAGTCACACTGTGGCAAGCAGAAAAAGGCATTTAAATGCAGATGGGGGCATTGGGATTGCCCTGGAAGGAGGATCTTTTGCTGGCTTCTATATGTTGGAAGTACATATTTCAGCCATGTTCTAGATTCAGATAGCCTGCCAGAAAAGTTGACCTAGCTCAGGCTTTGAGTGAAATCATGTGAGGAGGTGAATGCATGAGTTTTGGTACAAGGTGCTGATTACATTAAATTTAACACTGAAGTCATGAATCTGGAAGTAAACTGCTGACAGAAAAAATATTTCTCTGCACCTCTTCCTTGCTGTGCATCAAATGGGAAAATAGTACATTCATTTTTTAATGAACAACTGGAGGTGTAAGGGATTAGGTAATTATAAGATATAGACAATGCTCTTAAATTTTCCTCTACTTCTGTATCTCCTGCTAGTGTAGGAGTTGTTATAACACTGCAGAATATTGATGTCTTTAATACTCCACTCCACATCTGGTAGAAGCCATTAGCTAGTACTCAGGAGGCAGGTAAAAACAGTTTACAAATCACCATGTAAGTAGTCCAGTGTTTCATTATGCAGGAGATAAAAGTGCAGTTATACTCTTGAAACAAGTTGAGGTGATCTTCTTGCAATTCATGGCCTTCTTAGCATATCTGCAACTATTACTTCTGCTAAACTGTGAATGCAGTTAACTCATCTCTCCTTATGGAAAAAAAAAAAAATTCCCTAACTACTACTTACTCTGACCAGATTTCTTGTGTGTCCTAAGACATCACCTACTCCCTTGTATATGTTCTGCCTTTGCTGTGTTCCATGTATGCTCTCCATTCTTTCCTGTGTATTTCTTTTCCCTGCTCCTAATGAGGTATTTTTGGAAGTGAACTGTTCCCATTTTTTATGCTATTAGTCCATTTTCTGGCCCAATGTCTTTATAAGTGGACCAAAGGGAGATCTGGGGAGGGAATCATGGATTTTTCCTGCTATTTTAGTCATAAAGAATGTCAGTCCTGGTTGTCCTTTAGATGTTATTGTAATTGAATTCCTATCAATTCTTAGTGAAAATTATTTCTAGCTCTACATGATTAAACTTTGATTTCAAATTCTTCTTAATTTCATCAAATCTACCAGTTTTTCATGTGGGAGAACTTTATTTGCCAAATAGGAATTTGATGCTTGTGGACATCTAAAGACATTTTTTTAAATGAAGAAAACTAGTGTCTTCATTAATAGAAGGACACCCTGTTCTTGCAAAATCTCTAGTCAGAAGTAGTTCCTGAGCTCAGTGGGATTACTCTGGTGAGTAAATATAGCAAAATAAAGGGGGGAAAAAAGGACTGAAAACCACATATTTTAATATCTTTTTAGCTAAGTTTCAAAATTTCTCCTTTTATTTAGGTAGGGGTGAAGAATGGAATATGAAATATGTGCTTTGGTTAGTCCAATAAACTTGAACACTTAATTTAGGTCCAATTAATTTCCCAATGATGTAAGTGCTGAAAGAGTTGCTGTTACAGGATAGACATCATGCTTATAATGAAAGTATACATGCTAAAGCAGTGACAAGATCTCATCATTTGGTTTTCTCTACCTTATGCATGTTCAGGATAATAAAAAATATACTTTTTTAATATTACAGTTTGGTAATCAATAAAATACTTAAGGAAGCATGTCTTGAGTTAGGTGAAGTTATTAGGTAAGTTGTAAAAAAATTAAATCTACATGCACATGTTTTTATCTTGACTGTAGATGAAATTATCCCAAACTTAATCCTAGAGGAGGCAAATCTAGGTAGTACCTAGGCATGACCCGCTTCCCAGTTCCTTGCAGCGACAAATGCTTTGCTGTTGTTCTCAGCATGTGGCATCCAAGGTTTGTGTCCTAAAGGCTAAAGTACAGTTTTGCAAATTGCATCTGAACATAAAGGTTTTAAAAATATAGAAGATACATATTGTGTAATTGTGTACAACATTCTCATATGTTCTCTGGGAACACGTGTCCGTTAGATAAACAAAGGCCTGTGTTTTAGAAAACAAGTGTGGCTTGTGCTCTGAATGTGTGTTGTACTCAATCTTGGCTTTGGCCTCACAGGCTTAACAAGGCTGTTGGAGACTGTACATCAGGTTCAAGGCAGTAAATACATCTGTATCTGCCACCTTGCTGGAGGAGAAGCAGGGGCAGAGCAGAAGAGCCAGGGTATGTGTAGCAGCCAGATACTGCGATTTCTGATTTCATGTATGTGTCTGTTAGTGACTGACATCACTCCCACTGCTTTTTTTAATTTTTTTTTGTGAGTGGTGAGTAAAGCTAGTAATCTAGACATTAAATTGCTCAATCTGTGAAGCAGATGAAGCTGCATAATTTAGGTTACAAGTTGTTAGTTTACTGTTGGCACAGATGTCAAGAAAAGTGTTCATATTCTGCCACAGAAGTAAAACACTGTATTCTTGCTGCAGTATCTGAATGCAATGCTCTATATACAGCTCTAGTTGAGATAGGTTTGTCTTTTTTTATTTTGTTGCTTTACCCTTCACTCTGGCCAATAATTTTACTTTCTCTCTCCTGATCATCGTCTGGCATTTAAACTTATAGGACAGGTCATTAATTTTAAATAGATTGAGGAAACTGAGATAGGGCCTGAGGAGGAACACTGCTCAAATGCTGCTTTGTAGACTAGCAGAAAAGGGGTTTTTGTTGTTCACTAAAACTTTGAATTTGTACAGCACTGCTACTATGGAATTTTTTTTTTTAAAAGCACATTGCAGAAGAAAAATGCACATTGACCGCTTATTCTGAAATAGCTCTTGGAAGATCAGTGATTCATTTAAGCAGTAAAACCTTTTAGAACATGATAATAAAGTTACCTGAACAATGTAACATACGTTTTCACCTGAGTTGGAGGAGAATACAGATCAACATCTGCATAAATCAGGGCAGCCTGATCTAGTGGGATGTCCCTGCCCATGGCTAGTTGGGGTTGGAACTAGATGATATTTCAGGTCCCTTCCAAGCCAAATGGTTACGATGCTATGATTCATCACTGATTTTGCTTCTTGGGTTCATGGCACAATGTGTCAGGTTATAGTAAGGTTGTAATAGGCTGAGAGCTAAATAAAGGAGGAGGGAATGGCATTGAATAGGGATCTGAACAGGCTGGACCACTGGGCAGAGTCCAATGGCATGAGGTTTAACAAGGCCAAGGGCCAGGTCCTGCACTTGGGGCAAAACAACCCTGTGCAGTGCTAAAGACTAGGAGAAGTCTGACTGGAAAGCTGCCTGGAGGAGAGGGACCTGGGAGTGTTGGTTGACAGCGACTGAACATGAGCCAGCAGTGTGCCCAGGTGGNTTCAGACTGGACCTCATAAAGAAATTTTTCACTGAAAGGGTCAGTGGGCACTGGAACAGGCTGCCGAGGGAGGTGATTGATTCACCTTCCCTGGAGGTGTTTAAGGCACAGCTGGATGAGGTGCTAAGGGACATGGTTTAGTGATTGATAGGAATGGTTGGACTCGATGATCCAGTGGGTCTCTTCCAACCTGGTTATTGTATGATTCTATGAATAGATAGGCTTTATAGTAAATAAATACAAGCGATATGCATGATAATTATTTTTAAGGCTGGAATAAAAGCGGGCTTGGTGAACTTCAGATATCCTGGTGTTAGCCGTGCTTTCCATCAAGACGCCAACGTCTTGAATTGGGGGAGAAGAACTATGGGTTCAGTTTGTTTTTCTTCCCCGTTCCCCATCCCGGCGGCGCGGGGCGCACTCCGTTGCCATAGCAGCGTCCGTCGCGGCATCCTTGGCATCAGCATCCTCGGCATCGGCTCCCGGAGCTGCTCAGGACGGGGCGGCGTGTCCCCGGTGCCCTCGTCTCTCCTCCTCCTCCTCTTCCTCCTCCCTCCTCCTCCACCCGTGCCGCTTATCCTCGGCGACCGCCTCACTTTTCTTCTGCTCTCATCGCGGCTTCGAGAGAAGCGTCGTCCAGCCATGCCGATCGCTCACTTGCTGGAGCTATGGAAGGGGATAGAGGTGGAGCCCATGGAGACGGAGGTGAGAGCCGGCGGGGAACGCAGACTGGGGGTGGAAAAAACAAACCAAAACACCTGCGCTCTGCCCCGGACTTCGCGAAAAGGGATGCGCTGAGCATCCTTTCTTGGCTCCGCTCGCTGCCGCGCGCGGGGAGAAGCGTGTGAACCTGTTGCAGAGCGCCCGGAGTAGTTTGGGGCAGAGCGGGGCTTGGGAGGGAGCGGGTGGAAACCTGCAAGGCAGCCCGAGCAGGACTTGGGTTCCCGTTCGGATGAGGTGTGTATGATCTCCCCTTCGTGGCTTTAAATTGGAGCAGAGTGGGTTTTGGCTAGACATTAGGTAGAAATTGCTTATCATGAGAGCGGTGAGGAGCTGGCACAGGTTTCCCAGGGGAGCTGTGGCTGCCCCATCCCTGGAGGTGTTAAGGGGCAGGTTGGATGGGGCCTTGGGCAGCCTGGTCTGGTGGGAGGTGTCCCTGCCCATGGCAGAGATGATCTTTGAGGCCCCTTCCAACCCTAACCATTCTATGATCTCTACTTGGAGGCTAGGATAGCTCAGTGTCCTTGCTCCTGTTTTGGTCTTTGAGCTTCCTTGTGTTTGTGTCAGCATCAACACGAAATTAAGTCAGACCCTTGTCCATTACCTCTAAGCACAAGACTGTACTTTGAGGATCATACTGGAAAAGCAACGCTGTGATACCCAGCTGACTGCTGTGTTACATAGGCTCACAATTTGTCTGCTGGAGTTTGCATTACCTGTAATTTAAGATTGACTTTTCTCAAGAGAGCAATCTTCGTGTGCAATAATGGGCATGATGGATTCCTGAGTATTTCTGCAGCTCCTGAGTATGCAATAAAAACGAAGTATTTCTGGTCAGCTTTTTTCCCCGCACAGGACAGATATTTGGAACAAGTGACAGAAATAGATGAGTGAAACCTGAGGTGTGTTTTTTGTTTAGTTTTCAACACCCTCCATCCCATCCCCCTGGCTCTTTGATTTGGGGTACTGTAACAGGCTTTTGGGGAGAGACACAGAAGGGAGGCTATCTTAACCAGCCAGATTATAAGGAACACAAAACACTTGTCACAAAAATGGAGTTGCTGAACTGTGGAAAATGTTTCACGTGGAGTGCTAGCTTATTTAACCAATATAGCACAAGTAATACTGTAGTATTATACACCAGCATAGCTTGTTCTGGAATCCCTAGGTGAAAACCGAGTTTGTGGGCTTGTAGAGGTTTGTATCATGTCATTCACTTCCAAGTGCTGCCATTTGCTCCACTTTGCATGGTATAAGGATCCTCATTAAAAAAACAGGTTATATTTGGGAAACAGCATAATGTTTCTGATTAACAAGGTGACAGCTGACTACTTTAAGCACTTTTGCTACTGAGAAGACTTGTATGACTAACAGTGAAGAGTTTTCCGCTGAACAACATAGATGTTTCACACACACTGCCCCCCCCAGATGTGCCTTTCCACTAACCACAATAGTCAAAGTATATGTACATGCTTGCTCCCTTCCTTGCACCTCCGCTTCCTTTCAAAATCAGTTTGTGTCCACTGTTTTTCTTTCTGTGCCAAACAGAAAACACTTTGGTCATTGCTCACATGGCTTTTTCTGCCATCATATTCCAGGAAATAATGCTACTAGACCATAGGGTAAGCTCCTGCACTAAGGTCTAACGTCCATAGCTTGGGACAATAGCTTTCTGTTGTCTCTCATCTTTTGTTGGTAGAGGACCATGTGTGCTTTTCTTCTGGAAGAAACCATGTGGGTCTCTTTACCAAGTGTAACCAATGCATTACAAAACTGGTTAATCAGATGTTTGATTTTCTAGTTCTTGGTTGTTTACTCACTTCCTCTCACTCTTCCTAAGATTGCACTTCAAAAAGCTTTCCAGAGCATTAAGGGGTTACATGCATAGAATTTCACAGTGTGGATGAGAACAACAGATAGACAACCACGTAGAAATTAATTTTGTTTCTTGTGGTCTGTTGTCCATGTCTTTTGAAAAGTCCAGTCTTTTCAAATAGTCATAGCATTTGATCTTTAATTAGATGAACGAAGCTTAAACACTAGTAATTGGACTTCTTTGAGGGAGCTGTTGTGGGCTCTGAATGTGTGTGGGATAAAATGTTTTCATGATAGTCTGCTAGTTGTTCTTTTCCATGGAAGCTTTTCACAGTTAGTAGACAAGGAGAGAGACTGTTTCATTCCTTTATGTTTATAGACCTCTTTCTCCTCCCCTTCCTTAGTGCCAAAAACCCTTTTAAAATAGAGGCATTTATGAATGCCAGAGGATGACTCAGTGGAATGACATGCAGTTTATTAAAGACAGCATTTATAGTAAATCTATCTCTTGATAAGGAAGAGTGCATTGAGGGCATGTTCTATATTATGTTTGTATAAAGGAAAATGGGAGCAAAATCCTGCTTTTTCCACCTGTTGACTCACAGTCATTAACTTTGACAAGTAAGCAAGGAAACTGGGACATTTTCAGGGTCTAGAATTTCTTTTGTGGTAGGCAGTTATTGATTGCTCTCTAGCTGGATGGTTAGGGAAGTGGATTACAGTCTTGGGACTATTTTCCCCAAGGAAGAGTTGCTTGATCAAGCTCTATGTAATCCTTCTACTTATTTTCCAAAGGTTTTTGCTTAATATGTTTCATCTGAGCACCCATTAAATGACAATATTTAAATAGAAGACGATTTAGTCTCATATATGCATTTATTCTCTCTTCTTGGCAAGAAATACTGTTCTAGTTCTTTAGCTTATTAATGCATAATCACTTTTAGTTCTTCATTGATTTTTGTGGTAATTTCTATGACAAACTTGGTTTTGACCATTTATCAGTAATTTTAATAGTGTCAGTGTGCTCTTGCTTTCTCCTATATCTCTTTACATATTATATATCCTGGAGAAAGCATGTCCTCATGGATTCCAAGGTTAATTTAACTATGCTAAATTTGAAGAATTGAACGTACCTGCTATGACAGTATAAGTTTAGACTTAACTGAGTAAAAGTAAATGAACTGTACTTTGTGCTAGAACTTGGCTTAGAAGTGTCTTTCCCAAGAATATTAACAAGACTTTTTATTTTTTCTCTCCTCTCCATTCACTAGCCTGCAGTGGAAGATGCTGTCCTGGAAGAAGAACCAGTGAAAGAGGTAAATATGTTTATTCCTGGGTCACATAGATATTAGGAAATTATAATAAATGTGTTGTGTCTTCATGGAAACAAAATGTCTCTGGTGCATTTTCTTAGTGTTCTTCTTCCCCTGAAGATGCAAATCCAACCCATTTTTTGTCTCTTACTGTAAGGTCAAGTGAAAAAAAGAATAGACTACTTCATCTAGAGGCTGGCAAATTCTATTTTATAGCTATCACCCTTGCGTTGATTTTTCTGAGGAAGAGCACAGATTTTCTTGAGGCTTATGGTTCTCTTGCAGAGAAGATTTTGTAGTGACATCACAAAGAGTAACTGTCATCACAACGTGTGTGTATTGTGAATTGTGTTGGAGTTAACTGCAAGAAGTACTACATTTTTAATTAATTTCTTTTCCTCCACTAGGCTGGCTCTTCGTCCAGAGCTAACTAATTCCTTCAAGATATATTTGTATTGTTGTGGCAGTGTACTACTGTGCTAATTGGAAAAAAAACCCAAACAAAAATGAAAACAAACAAAACAAAACACAAAAAAACTCTGAAAAACCCATCAAACTCCAAACAAAAGAAGAAAATCCCAAGCCTGCAGAAATATACACATCTTGCCTCAAAGTGTTTGAATGCCAAATAGAAATAAAAGATGATATGAAGATACAAAGCAAGTGAGAAAATGTGAACATTAGTTATTATATTGAGCTGAGGGCAAAGCTTGACTGTAAAACTAGGTGCTGCTCATCCCAGGTGTCTCTACCAGGTTCTGCTTGTTTGTGTAGAGGAAATCAAGGTGTGTTTGAAAGATCATCAAGCATTTCCTGATTTCCAAGTGACGGAGTCTGAATCTCTTCTACATTACAGGGAGGCTGTGAAGACATTTGTCTAAATAGTGTGTTCAAAGGTGGCTAAGCTTCCCTGCGTATTACTCCTTAAAACTTCCAACTTACCTTCATAATGCTTAGTGTTCAGTGCAAAGGGAAATTTCTGTTATTTTCTGATATGTTAAAGGTATAGTTTTAACCCCCTTAATAATAGAAAGGATGAAGTCTTATTTTTGAGCTCTGTAAAATTAATGCAAGTTCCAAATGTAATTTTTTCCCCTCCCTTTCCATTTATTAAAAAGACAGCACTAAAGTACTCTTTAAAAAGCTTGGGAATTAAATTAAGTGTAGGTTACTGAGATCATCACATAATCTTTGAGCGTATTGGTGAAGATTAAATTTGTGGTTTGTGGGTTGGTCTTAGGATGATTTAGTTTTATGAAGATAGCCTTCATTTCCTAAATGAATTTTAACCTACTTAATTTTCATTAGGCATGCATCTTGTAATTCTTAAGTCTAAAATATAGCAGAAAAATTGCCTGTAATGGCTAATTATATAAAAACCTCAGTCCCAGGTTCTCATTTTCTGATGTTTACTGATCTAAGTATTACAATTTGCAATTAGGTATCTGTAATTGTGTTTAGCCTTCTGTGTGTCTACATCTGCCTCAACAAGGCAATTGCAGTGTCTGTGTGCCAAGTAGGAGGATGTACTTATGTCTGATTGAAAAGCCTGATATACTCGTGCATTATAAAACATGTACCCAGCGACCACTAACACATAGTTGACAGTGAAACATCATTGCCCAGTGTAAAAGTATCTTCACCTTTCCCTTGAATTTCCTTGAGGTGTCTTCATTATGTAGTACTATAGGAAAATACAATAGCAAAATCTGACTGGTTTTCACCTTACTGTGTGTCTGTCATATTATTTCAATGCTTTACTGGCTTGGTCCGTAAGCATGTTGTATTTCTATGAAGCTTGTACCTTGCTGTAGTAGTACTGTAGGAAAGAATCTTCTCTTCTGCTGACTTTCTTACTGATAGCTATAATGTGCCCAAGCCAATTTTTTTCAGGAAACATTAAAGCATGACTTAAGAGGTGAATTCAAAATCATGTAATGCAATAGATAACACTTGTTTAAAGGATTTCAATGAGCATGTGGTGAAAGAATGAGGGGGGATGACTTTAAATTGGAGGGGTAAAGAAATTCTTCAAATCCAGGGAAGTTGTGGGTGCCGCCTGCCTGGAAGTTTTCGAGGCCAGGTTGGATGGGGCCTTGAGCAGCCTGGTCTAGTGTGAGGTATCCCTGCCCTTGGCAGGGAGATTGGAACTAGATGATCTTTAAGGTCCCTTCCAACCCAAACCATCCTATAATTCTATGATCTTGTAAATAACCTGCTTTAGTCCATATTGGCCTCCAGCTGTTACTCCTGTATCATGTGGATAGATGACATGATGGCAAAATGCATTATAAAACTACTCTACTTGTTTCTGTGAGATCTGATATTGATGGACATATTCTTTAAATGTCTTTGGTGGCATAAATGAATAGGATTGTGATATAGAACAAGTGTTTTAGGCACATCTTAGTCCTAGAAGAGCGTGTGTTGGCTTTGCTCTAGAATTGTCACCTAGGTTACTCAGAGTTGCTCTCCATTAGGATGTTCTCCTACAAGATCCTCCCAAAGCTGTGGATGCTCTTTGTCCTGCCAGAAAAGCAAGCAGGTTAGCTGATGGAAATTTAGTTAAGGGAGAACCTTAAACTCCTGCAAAGTCCTTGCTTAGACTTTTGGGATGTAGTTTTTCTGTAAAGAGATTCTTATTGGCAAACTGGCCCTTTTCTGATAGGAAATTATAGGTTTGACCACGTGTGATCATTAGAGGTTCAAGCATACTTAAACAGGGGTGATGTGCCTTGTGGTCTGGTCAAGGTAGGTCCAAGTTAATCACTGACTTTCTATCTTAGATCTTCTTTGAAGGTGCTGTTGGTAGAAAAATTCTTTGTTGTGTCTTTCCAAAAGACCGAGAACTGTGAAATACAGATCACAGCATTTAGAATCTAGATTGTAACATTGCTTTGAGCTGTTTTATCCTTTCAAGGGAATTTGTGCTCTAATTGTAATCTTGTACAGGGTGCTCAGGGCACACAGGGGAAAGTAGCAGTGGAAGTGCTGATACCTATCCAGAACAACGATTGGGTAAATCTTAAGCTTTACTCTATGAAAATTGAAAATGGCTGGACCTAAGCTTCCTGTTAACTCCTGTACAAAGTTTTCAAAGATGTGTGTAACTTCTGCTGATACTGTGCACTCTAGTGTGTAAATGTGAATAATAAAATTGGAGGGGTCAAGCTTTTATAACTAATAGCAGTAACAGCTAATGTGATAGGACCTGAAGAAAGGCTATCTGCTGTATCCAATGATGCTTGAGTGAAACACAAAACCTCCATAGCAGTGAAAATTCTACAGTTGTTGCTGTAGTGCTACTGTTACCAAGGCAGTGAAAAATGCTCATTGCATCACAGAAAGCTGATGTTGGATGACACCGCTGGAGATCCTCTAGTCCAACCCAGTCCACCTTGCTCATAGCAGGGGCAGCTGCAGGCAGGTGCTTGGGACTCTGTCACGTTGGGCCTTCAGTGGACTCCATGACCTCTCTGGGCAGCCTACTACAGTGTTTGAATACCCTTAAAGTGAAAACGTTATCTCATATTTAAATAGAATTTCCTGTGCTATGGTTTGGGCCTATTGCCTCTTGTTACTTCTCTGGATGCCACTGAGAAGAGTCCGGCTCTGTTGTATTTACTTCCTCCATTCAGATATTTATACATCTTAAGATCTACCCTCCATTTCTTCTCTAGGGGGGCCAGTTCCAACTTTCTCTGACTTGCCTTTAGGTCAGATCCTCTTGTCTCTTAATCATTTTGTGATGGTCCACCTTCATTGGGCTCACTCTAGTGATTAGTCTTCAGTTGGACCTTGTGCTGATCACAGATGAGCACAGCCCTTCTGTTGTTGGTCCATCTCACTGTCCATTGATCTAGTTAATACTTCATAAGTTTGTGTGAGATTATACAGGAGACGGTGTCAACAGTCTTAAGATAAAAACCAGTCAATTATTTGCAGGAGGCCACTACATTGTTTAAGCACGATTTTCTTACTCACATTTCTATGCTAAATACTCCAGCTACTCCTTTCCTTGTCATTCATATGTTTAGGAATTATTTCTAGGAAGACTTGCTACATCTCCTTTCTGTGTATCAAGGTGAGACTGACTGGCTTGCAATTCCCTGGATCATCCTTCTTAAATGTATGAATTACAGTTTACTTTATTCCAGTTTTCAAGAAGATCTCCTAGTTGTCCCCAGTCTTCAGAGTATCAAGAGTAGTCTCATAATGAGGTCAGTCAGCTCCCTCTGTGCTCATGCTTATATCTCATCAGGCCCCATAATTTTTTTTTTAATGTATTTTTTTTAAATGCTCCCAAACCTGATCATCTTTCACCAAGGACAGGTCTTTTTTTTTTCACCTGTCTCAGAGGCCTGGGATTCCCAAATGCCTATTGTTACTTGTATAGACCAAGGCAAAAAGGCAGTGGGTACACTGGCCTTTGTCCCCATCTCCTCTTCCCCACTCAGCAGCCAGAAACAAAGGTATTTCTTTTGCTCCTCATTTACCTGTAGCAGCTCTCCCTGTCCCTCAGCAAACTGAAGTGTGGATGGGCTTTGGCTTTCCTGACACCATCATGACATGCTTGGATAGACTCTGTATTCCTGCTAGTCACCTTTTTGTGATGCCTCTCACACACTTAATTTTCACGTTTAGTTTTGTCAGAGGCTGCTTGTTCATCCATGCAGGACATCCGCTGCTTATGCATGATTTCCTGTTGGTCTAGGTAGCCAAATCTTGAGATTCAAAGAGGTGATCCTTGAAAATTAAACAACTCTTCTGGGCTTCTCTTCCTTCCAGGATCATCTTCCATGGGGTTTGTCCAAGCAGGTGCCTGAAGAAGGCAGTCTGTGCTACTGGTGTCCAAGGTTGTGATCCTGCTTTCTATTTTGTTCTTTTCTCTCAGAATCTTGGTCCTTCTTCTCATGGTTACTGCAGCCAAAACTGTCCTTGAATTTCACACTCCTAAGCAGTTCTGCCTTATTTTGGATCAGATCCAGCAGAACCATTTCCCTCATTGGCTCCTTGATCACCTGTGTCAGGAAGTCCATTCATCATTGAAGAAGTCTCCTGGATTGTTTGTGCGCTCCCAGAAGCTATTAGAGTGGATAAAGAGGATCCTTTGAGGATCAGGGACTGCATACATAAGGTTTCTTCCCATTGCATGAAGAAGGCCTCTACTTTCTGGTCAGGTTGTCTGTAGAAGGTACCTACCATGGTATCAAGTCACATCTGTTCTAATCTAATGCTAAACTGCCAGCAACGGTGCCCCTTTCAAAGGTGCTAGAATAGTATTCAGCTACAGAGAAAATGGACAATATTTCCAGGCAGTTTGTTGTGATCATCACTAGCATTGTCTCAAAACAGCTTAATCGGTGTGCACAAGTACACATTCTAGTACAAGTACTAGAATTGCTAGTATATAATTTCATTTCTCTGACAAATGAAAAAGCAGCTAACTTAAGGTGGATCAGAATGTTCTGGTTTGGCATTCAATAAGTTACTTTTGTTGCAAAATTGGAGAGGTGATCATTGTCTTTTTTCCAGTAGCAACGTTCCTTCATGTCTTCTGTTTCAATTGATTGAAGGTCTCAGTAAACCTAGCAGGGAATTTTCAATCCATTATGAAAAGTAATGCATGTTGTGGTTTATTTTTAATAGTGGTCATGACTGCTTAGCAAAGCAAATAAAACCCAAAATAACCTGCATGTCTGAGCAGATTAATATGCATATTTGGGATCTATGAGACAGAATGACTGTCAATTTCTCTGCTGCTCGATTGAGTTGTGTGTTTCTATTTTGTCCTGTGATCATTCCTGACAAGCTTGTCCTAGGGCAGGAAGTTTTTGAAGAGAATAACTGAAATTTCTTAATTATTTGTATTGGTGTATACATATACACACAAAAAAAGTCTGTACCTTGTAAATGAAACCTAGGTCATGGGAACAGCCTGTTCCTTCAGGGAAGAAAGAATAGGAGGCTGATCACCAAGTGAGTGGTATGGCACAGTGTAGGAAAGTATAATTGTATATAATACAATGCAAAAACTGTTGGAGAGGGAAACCTAGTTTTAAAGTTACTGGATTCTAACAACACAACACTTTTTTTTCTTCCTCCACAAAAAAGCCCTAAATCCTTATTAATTAAGGAACCACGTTTGAAAAATGAAGTTCAAATAATGAAAAATTGTTTTCTACCAAGAAAGGTGTTATCACAGTAAATAATGAACTGTGAGGCCAGGAGTTGTGGTACATGTCTTAAAACAAATATCAGAGTTATATCATTACTGAAAAATTATAACCTTGCATAGATCTTTACAAAATTACACTGATGGGTGGTGTATATGAGAAACAAGTTATTGGTAATTCCTTCTTTCTACAATTCTTTGCAAAAATAGCATAAGCTTGTTAACCTGAAGTGAACTTTTACTTTTTAAAAAAACAACTCTGAAGTATTTGGCTTTTATTAAGTGTTCAGTTGGTAATAACTTTGAAAACATTTTTTTAGAAATTTTATATATATTTTTATATATATATATAGTGTTGGGGAGTTCATCCACAATGCCTGTCTTCTGACATATCTCTGGTTTTGGGTGGGGTTTTTTTTTTTTTTTGTTTGTTTTTAATTAAATGACTGTAATTTGTTTTGGAATTAAATTGATCAGGCAACCGATAGAACATGGGTTTCTGCTTATTGCCATGCAGAATAGTGTGTATAAAATTGTTCCCCTCATGGAGTTGTATGGGAAAAATGAGAGAGGGGCAGCAGGGATCATGAAATGAATGCAGTGTCTTCTCTTATTGCACCTCAGAACTGGTGTTCAGAATCCCAACACTGGAGGGAAAGCTGAGATGACAACAGCTGTGCTGACTTCTTTGAAAGAGAATTTTGTTACATCTGATGCTTTATGAATTGATTTCTTGTTGTCACTTGTCCTCATTGACTGAATCAGGACAGATGTAGGGGGGATTTTGGTATAACAAAGCAAACATGATTTATGTTATTTTGATCTTTTACTTTCTCCTCCTGTTTGTACAATTCACACAGCAAATGGAGGCATAGAAAACTTCAAATGGTTTGGGTAAAATAGAGTGTAGAAAATGTGATTACAACAACCTAAAAGTATTGCAAGATTTGAATGGGATTTCATTGAAATTAAAAATGTTTAAGTTGACATTAAACTTTGGCTTGTAGCTATTTTTTGTTGTACAGCCTCTGCTGCTCTTTTGAATTACTCTAATTGCTTTCAGACAGCATTCTGTTGTGGCTCAGATGTGTCAGAGACAGGATAATAGTATTTAAAAAACTTCTGGAATATGTGTTTGAGCTGTGTCTAGGGTTCCTCAATCCTTCTAGCTTTCTACAGCCACTGCTAAGATGCTAATGATCTATGGTGAGTGGCAACCTACACTGAAACTATTTTCTACATGGATGAAGGGTGACAGATCCTGTTCTCAGAAACTTTGGTCTTTAAACTAAAAATAAACTTGGGTTCAATATCTATTGAGACCCTAGATGATGAGGTGGTGGGGTTTTAGCTGGTAGAGAAGGTAGCTGATAATTACAATTGGTGGCAGAGCTTTTCATACATGAGATGAGAACTGATGCTCACTCCCACTGAAATGTGACTCTAGTTGTGATCTTCTTGAGCCATTATAGAATCAGGTCTTTGTGGAAGTGATTTCATTTCTATCCTTCATACTCCAAGCAGCACTGACATGTTGGGATGGTGCAACTTACAGAGTTCAGGGACAATGTATGAAGGATGTACATGTATCTTGCTGAAGTGTTGGTTTTAGTTGCGTGTATTGGATTTTTAAGTTTGCAGTGGTTAGCTATTGAACAAACAGCTAACCAACCAAATTTTCTCCTAAATTGATACCAAAATGGCCAACTCTGATTTATTCAAGCAGGCACTTGGATGCATAGCGATGTGTAAGTTCAAAAGCTTTTAAAGCCATCCTTGCAGGCTGGACTGTAGCAGCCACTACTGAGCAAGTATGCTGAATGGGGAAAATAAGTTCTATCAAAATATACAAGATAAAAAAAACTACACAGAATTAGGCTGCTTGATTTTGAACAAGAGTTATTGCTTAAGACAAATGAAAGTTCATCCATGGAAACTTGTTCCCTCATGAAAATGAACTTGTTCCATAATAGCAGTTGGCACCCAAGAGAGTGTGCTGGCTATGAAGTATTTGTGTCATCAGAAGAGATGAGTCACTTGGCAGACACTGCAGTCTGGATAAATTATTTCTCTGAGTATGGTGCCTCCTAGAGAGCTGTATTTTTTTTTAAAGTGAAAACAAACTACAATTTAGACATAGATGGTTATAACCCTGAGATGAGAAATCCATTGAAATAAGCTGAAAGTTAATTGTTTCCCCCCCTTTTCCCTCCTTAACTTAATCTGTTCTTTCTTACTCTATGGTTTGTTCTCTAAGAACATAATGCTTTGTGTTGAAATAGGAATTCATCCTTTAAATCTTCTTCTCTCCTTTCCTAATATTTCCAGGGTTCAGAAATAACTTTAGCCAAAGTGAGTCTCATGCGACAAAGAACCAAGATGAGCACTGCTGCTCTTCTGAAAGAAAAAGCCTTCCTCTAACTGCTTTCCTCCAAAAATTCAATGGGGAAAAATCAGAAGGTATCTCTACTGCTTCTTCAAACCAAAATTCAAACCAAACCAATAACCAAACAATGCCCTGATCAAATGACCATGATTAGACACAGAAAAATTACCTTGTTGTTACAGTAGATGCCAAGAGTTAAGCTGTTGTATCTACGTTATGTGCTCAGGATGCAACTTATTTTATCCAGGACCTAACTAGTCTTCTCTGATGAGAAAGGGAGCTTTGGTGAATAAATTACTCTGAGTGCATTTGAACAAATGAGTGAAACCCATAACTTCTGCAAGTTTATAATATCTGATCAGTATGTGTGCATTTTTGTTACACTCCTAGGTTTCACAAAAATGTTGGAATTTACATTAGTGTATGAACTGTATAATGGGTGTTTTGTTGCTGCTTGAAATATGTCTGGAGGTTAAGAAGGAAGGCTATTTACCTCTTTTTAAGTATCTGGATGCTTAAAAACTTACAGATGTTCTGTCTCATTTGTCCAGTTATTTCTGACAAGCGGCCAGGAAACTAATGTTGTGTGAGTACCTCTATGGCAGACAGAGGGTCGCATTGACATAAGAAAAGTGAGTGGCTGAATATGAAGATCTGATGTGCCTAGAATTGCAAATAGGGTTTTTGCATATGTAAAGCTAACTGCAAGTTCTTAAACTGTGATCCAGCATCTAAATAATTTCTTGCAAATCTAAGTTGCTTGAAGTAAATATATCATGATCAAATGACCTCTTTGCAAGAATTTGAAGCTAAAAATTTGAGCCTTCTAAACATTTTTATTTTGCGTGTGAGTTAATAGCTTATTAGCTGACAAATTCTGAACCTACTTAGACTTGTCTCATCCAATATGTTAATAGCTTATTAGCTGACAAATTCTGAACCTACTTAGACTTGTCTCATCCAATATGGGCTTGGATTTCCTGATTGCTGTTTTTGTCTTCATTTTGTAGCTGCTTTCTTCCCTTTTTAATTTCTATGTTTGCATGAAGTTAATAATTAGAGTAATTGCCAGGTTCTTTGTAGTCTGGTCTAGGATTCTTCTTGCTGTTACCAAATTTTGAAAAGAAAATGGAAGGGGAAGCATAGTGTGTGTACTAATAGGCAGTCGTGTACAGTAGATGAGTGAAGTACAGTCTATCCTTTTCATTGATATCTTGTGTTATTTGTGGTATTCTGAGTTTTAAGTGTAGTGTTTAACCCTATTTAGGCACTTTAATAAATATTCTAATCCTCTTGTACGTTGTAGCAACCACAATTCTCACCTCCAGTAACCAGGAACTGAGCAGTTCTCAACACTTACCAATATGAAATTTGAAACTTTTCTGTCTTTTTTTTGCCTAGTTCAATTCTCAGTTTTCAGAAGCGGTGAGAAGGGAATCCTATTTAGTAACAGTAATATTTAGTAATAACTCTAATGGAAGAGAGTATTCCAAACAGAACAATGAATAATACAGTACTGCTAAAAAAGCTGATACGCTCTGGCACATGAGACTGTTATTTAAGTGGATTGCTTCCTGGTATGTGCTCGTAAGCATGCAGATGGTGTGAATTAAACACATTTTTTTAAAGCTTTGTATTATGATAAATGATCTTGAGAGAAACAACTTGTTTGGTATATATTGCAGCAACTTTTAACACAATTTGCTTTAATAATCTATTATTTTTTAAAGGAGACTAAAGATTGTGAGTCACCCTTCCTATAAAGGGAGCCCTTTACAAAGGAATTAAACTGTTAAAGTAACATCTTGGTTACATCAGTGAACTTTCTTGCAGTGTCTTATCTGAATACTTTCTGACTTACACAGAATACACTTCTCCTGTATATTTCCACATCCTCTAGTGTGCCTGAGGGCTCTGCTACAGACTGTAGCACTGGCAGCTAAATGTGCAGAGCACCCTGCTTGAAATGCTGCAGATGTGGTATGGGAAGCTACTCTAGGCATTCTGCCCAGCTGAACAGTTGAAGGAGTGCTAAAGGGTGGGTGGGTGTGTTTTATGGATAATACTTACGAATTTGGCTTAAAAAAATGTCTTAAATTATTGGTCTCCATCTCCTTTTGAATCCTTTCAAGTCATTTTGGTAGGCTCCTTAAAAGAGGAAGAGCAACAAAGTTCCTTAAGTCACAGCTAGAGCAAGGTGATGCTTGGCATTCCCCAGCCTTCTAGCTGTAGTATGCCTGACTGCACCTGACACAAACAGGCCTCTGAGGTGAGGTCTTTATAAAGCCTGTCTTACAACAGCACTGCAGAGTAGCCGGTAGCTGAGGTGGGGATGATGGAGTCTATCCAGAGGGAAGGTTGTTTGATAGGAATGGTTGGACTCGATGATCTGGTGCGTTTCTTCCAACCTGGTTGTTCTATAATTCTAAGGTTTCCTAGGGCAGCCTCCTTTAGTCTGTCCTGACAGCCATAGTTCTTCGACCTTGTTGGTACCAAGCAAGGCAAGAGCTCCATCGCAGCAGGGCTGGGTTTTAGATAGCATGTTCCTTCTCAACCAATCATCTAATTTCTCCTTAGATTCTTAAATGATCTCTTGGATTGTTAGCAACCCAATACTCGGAGAAGACCATGTCACAGCTGAATATCTAGGCCTGATATGTATAATGCTGTTATCTTTTAGGGGAAAACTGAAGGGAATACTCATTTCCGTTGAATTTTGTAGGATTGCTATAGACTTACACTAGGGGTAGAGAAACCATATGACCCAGAGAATAGAGTCAGTAGATCTATCAGTGCAGTACAATTTAGAGCATGTTGTGGTTTTTTTTCTGTATCTTGTTATGTTATTCTCTTGATTTTCCTGGTGTCAGTTTTCCTGGCGTGATTTATGGTTTTATCACACTTTGGTTTCAAGAAGGTGACCCTGAAACTCCACAGCATGCCTCTAGTTTCACAGGAAGAGATTTGTTCTGGAAATGGTTTGAGTAGTGATCTTTTGGCAGATATGTTACTGTTGGGTGACAGGCCTTTGGGAGATTAACATGGATTAGAGATCTGAATAGTGTTTGTCAGTTTGTGGTGTGTAGTTAGATGTTTAAAGAAGCAAACTAAGATAAGTGATCAAATCCTTTAAACATCTGAACCCAATAGCAAATAATTTCTTAAGTTGTAAAGCGCAATGACAAATAAATATGACTTAATAGCCAGGCCTGATGCATAGCTCATGCAAGATCTTATTGTGGATATAAAGGTGAATGAAAAGTGTGACAAAGTAAAAGAATTTCTCTTCTTCTTTACTGGTTCAAATCAGGTTTGTTTTAAGGTTGCACAAAAAGTTTTGCTATCTGATTGCTGGGCTTCCATTTGTTGTGTGATAATTGCTGAAGGATTAACTTCTTCTACAGAGAAGGTGTGGCTGCCTGAAGTTTGAAGTGTGTTAGTGGGATAGGTCTTGAAATTTAGTATAGCCTCTACTACAAATCTTTGTTCACGTGCAGCAATGTGTAAGGCTTGCTAGCCAAGGGCGAAGTAGCTACTTTCCTTTAGCAAAGAGCTTACCTTCCTTTTTCCTAATCAGCCTTCTGTTGTTATATCAGGAAGGTTGCTGAGCTATATTTTAACCTTCCAGTCATTTCCACGACTGGATTGATC
Source organism: Piaya cayana (assembly GCA_013389865.1). Taxonomy (NCBI): domain Eukaryota; kingdom Metazoa; phylum Chordata; class Aves; order Cuculiformes; family Coccyzidae; genus Piaya; species Piaya cayana. The sequence goes on along the minus strand of WAAB01021047.1, from coordinate 12,094 downwards.
CTTTCTTTATAGTAGTAGTCTTACTAGGAGGGCAATGGAAATGAAATAGGAACAATATAAGAACTGTTAGTGCTCTACACTTAAACCAGGTGTGAGTATTGCCTTTACTGTGCTGACTTTGTAACTTGAGCATGGGTGCAAGTAGCAAGTGGGGATATTGTATTTCAGTTTGCATCTTCTGATGTTTGATAGTGTATCTCAACTCAGGGTTCTCTTGTTGACATGGAAAGCTAGCGATTCTGCACATCAGCACGATGATGTCAAAGAGGATCCACAATTAGCACTGCAAATATGGGAAGCTTATTATTTCATTGCAAGCTATTATACTTCAGACATTTCGCACTGTGGGGGAGAGCAAAGGACAATGACTCTGCTTTACTTCTGTTTCCTTGTAACAAACTAGCAGTAGATATTTGTTTTTTAACTTGCTATTGCTCTCAGATGTTCTTGGGCATTATGTGAAGTGTTTTATTGCTGAGCATGATATGCATGTTCTGTGGATCCTTCTAAACTAAACATCTATTGCATGCTTTTCTGTGGTCTTACAGGACCTCAGATGTTAGAGGTTTCTCTTTTACTAGTACTTTAGCTCACTATTTCATCTTAATGTATATTGTTATTGTGTTAAGCTAGGGCCACTGCTCTGTTTTATGGTATGGAAAAAAGGGTCACAAATAACAGTAAGTGCGGTAATTACTGAGTAAATGCAATGACATACACAATGATGACAGAAAAGACTAGAAGAGGGCTTGATGGCAATGCCTTTGCTAGCACTGGTCAGTGTAGCATCTTGCTTCAAGTTATGGCATTCCCCACCCCTACTTTGTTTCCTATACAGAGTATAATTGCCTAAGACACAGTATGTTTCCTCTTGGATTCCTGCTTTAGTAAGTAATTTTTCAGCTCCAGGAGTAAGCAAGTAAGTTTTTGTGTTGCTTTGAGTTTGCTCCTGTAACCTAGCTTCCATGATTCATAATCCTGCTTGCCAACTGGAGTTAGTGTAAAGCTTAATTAAATGTATAAAACATTGTGAACTTACTGAGTCATTTTTCTGAAATATGGTTCATCATACTGCCTGTGGCTGATTTACTTGCATATATTCTTGGTTTTCAGAGCCAGCTTTGAATAAACAATTGGCTTTAGTTGGGGAGGTGGGTGGGATATTTGGTGTACATACTGTCAGTCTTGAAGCTGTTGTGTAAAAAGAATATTTATTTGATAACTTAAAACTATGAAAGTCTAATGAGCGTATATTTAGTGTGCAAACAAAAAAAACCTATTATTTTTTTTGCTTTGTGCACATCGTAGAATATAAAAACCCCAGAGGCTTTGAAATCTATGTGAAATTTAGTCTTATTGGTGAAGAAGCTAGGCAGAATCAAGCTCTTCCATCCCTGAAGCCATGTAACTTCCCTGGATTTGAAACAGGAATTTGAAAATTATTTTCCTTTCAGACAGGCTAGCGATTGTCATGCACATCAAGAGTTCAGTCAAATGTCTTAACAGTGTGACCCCTGGATCCTTGTTTTGACTTCTCTGACTCTTTAGTTCTGGAATAAACTTATTTGTGAACATGGCTTTAAGAACTTGAATATTTTAAGCTCTAGATGTGGCAAAGAATGGAAAATTAGTTATTATAGAATATCTGAATTGGGAGAAAATAATTTTTAAGTTCAACCTCTGTATAGAATGTTTATATCTCAATTTGCTGATGATTCACAGTTGTGACTGACTAGATCAATAGTAAATTATTCTTGTTTATTCCTGTTACAGATTTTAGCAGGCTCTACTAGGCTTTCTTTTAAGAGTTCTCTTAAAGCAGTCTAACTTGCCTCACCAGCTGTGGGAGAAAATTTCTTTGAAAAGCCTGAAATATGCCTTTTGTTCCACATTTTGTAGACTGGCAAAATGCTGTAGAGACGTGAGCTTTTCACCTTTAGCTTTTCTACTATTATAGATGCTAATTAAGTAATTGTGCCCTGGACTCCAACTACAGGTACGAAGTGGGCTGGTGTGGCAACCCATTTCTTCTCATGCACGTGAATTGTTCTATCTTTGCACCAGAGTTCACCTTCAGAAATATCTAGAGTTATGGGAAGTGCTTGCTATGTGTTTGAAATGGTAGCAAACCAAAAGTGATTTGCTGGATTTGGTTCTTGGACTGTGGTGGGTTCTTGAAGATGCTGTAAGGGGAATAGGCACAGGATGTTTTCTTCGGACCTATCTGAACTTTAGCTCTCATTCTCTGTGGCTAAAATTGAAGATCCTACTATATTTTTTCTATGTCATTGTGGGTTTTGGTTATATTTTTTTTTGTAGTGGCCTGTGTGCTACCTACTCTCTAAATATTCCTGCATAATTGTGTTGTCTTCAAGGCATTACAATTATTTAATTGTATTTACATTAGTATCTTGGTGGCCTTTAAAAGTGCACACAAGCATACTTACAAGTGGAAAAAACAAATGTTATCATCTAGTGACTTAGGCAACTGTGATTATCAGTGAATGATTGTGAGCCTTATTTCCATCTATATTTGCTTATGACTCAGTTATGAATGTGAGGTAAAGGTGCTTCTGCACTAGCTAAATTAACTTTTTCTTTGTAGATATTAAGGGAGACAGCTTGTTGCCTTATGCCAGTCTGCAGAGCCTCCCCTTAAAATTAATTTATTCCTGGTACAGTAATCTTTGCCCTTGTTGAAGAACTTAACTTTCAGCTTTATTGATTGAAAGCAGCTATATATGTCAGGCTGTCCAGCAAGAAATGTATGGATGCAGACCAAATGTTTTCTGTGTGCATGTGCAGGCTAATTTGAGCAGAAATTCTGATCCTTTCCTTTCAGCAGAGGTAAAGTGCCTTAACTGTAGAGCTGGAATGAGATCAGTCCTAGGCCCTGGGTGAGAAATAGATCATCAAAACACTGCTTTGCTGAGCTTATTCTTCCTGCTTTTTTTAATTCTTTAATTAATGCAGATGCACCCTGTGTGAATACTTAGAAGAGCTTCTTTGTGAGATGCAGTAGCTCCTTCTTCCTGCCTGCCAACATGGAAAAGCATTTAGTGACACCATCAGCATTATAAAAGGCAGATTCCGACTGCAAAAGAAGCAGTTTAAGACTGTTCTTCCTAAGTGTCTGGATATAATGGCTGGTGCCATTTTGAAGAGGAAATCTAACTTTGTTTAGTGTTCCTTTCACAGTAATGTAAGATTTTCTGGAGGATGGTGACCAGCTGCAAATTCTGTTCACTTGTGGCAGTTGCAGGGTGATTAATGTCTCAATTGCTGTTTGTAGCTGACAGAGGGAACTTGGGCTGGGTCTTTGTCAGGGTGGACAGAAAAGCTCAGAAATTCTGTGCTGTCATTGATTTGCTGCCAGATGATCTGGAGATGTCTCAGAAAAGTGAGGTAGCTCTTCCTTCACTGTTTCTCTTCTTTGTCTCTGCTTTTATTTCTTCTGTAGTTACACTTGGGCATTATGCAATGTCCAAACATACTCCTCATAGTCACTTGGCTTCAGGGTCACTAACCTGCATCAATGAAACTGTCTTGCATCTCTCTAAAAATAATGGAAAAGTAAGATCATGCATTGTAACACATTGGTATTTTCTTTTTATTTTTTTCCCCCATTGGGCTTTTCACAGCTAAACAAGTTAAATGTTTTCAGAAAAATATTTTGGACACTGGAGTTTCACCTGATGTCATGATTCCAGAACTTTAAAGGAGGTATGAAGCAATTGAAGAATTCCTTATAGGGATTGGGAGTAGATAGATTTTTAGACAGAAGAGGACTCCCTGGTTACGGTTTAATCAGCAACAAAACTCTAGCCTTTCAGTATCTGGTCTAGGGACTGTTCCTGGGCTTGAATAGGTGATTTTTCTGATGAAGCTCAGGGCTGAAGACTGTGTTGCAACTTAAGCGGGAGAGAGATTTCTGTCCTCTGAAATGAAGAGGCCTGCCCCGAGGCCCAAGGTTTTACATGTATATTTGAAGAACTGGAAGTTTTTGGTCTGACAGGAAAAGTATTGTACTTACGAGGACAGAAGTAGTCAAGAGTTGGCACACTGTTTATGGTGAGTCAGGTAACTGCTGATCTGGACACCCAAATCTGTCTGCATATGACAAGTTATTGTGAAAAAAAAAAATCTTCAACTTATTGAAACTAATAACTTCATTGCTTCTTTGTGTTTCTGAAACATGTTGAATTCATATATGGCGACATAAATACTAGACTAAATCTATTTATTAGAAGAAAAAGGGCTTCCTGTGTGATTTCTCCAGTTCTTGCAAGGAAACCAGCTTTCCTTGCTTCATGAAGACATGGAATGTGCATAACTCAAATATTTTTGGATCCACTTTTTTTTTTTATCTGGTCTTTTGAATAATTTGAAGAATAAGACTAAGGCAGCTCAAACATATAAGCAGTATAAACCCAAGAAATTTGGGTGCTCATGGGAGAAATCGGAATTGGATTAAAATAATTTTCATCATGTGTTGCTGTGGCATAACATGGAATTTAACAGGGCTGGTGTTGTGTTGGGTAGATATAACTTAGGCAAATGAGGGAACTAATTTCAGATCTTGAATATTAACCTAACGAGATGGATTCAGATATGTTCTTATTCAAGCCTGTGAACACTTTGGCATAACATGATACTTGGAAACATCTGCAGGCAAATGGGCCAACTGAAGCAAAAAACCATTGGATTCTTCCATCTGTGGTATGAAAGTGTTGCTGCTTTTGTCCTGTGTCAATCACAAACATCTTCAGTGTATGGGTTTTTTGGAGGGGGCAGACACACAATAGACACCTTGTGTCTTTTCAAACTATTTGAATACATTATACATTTGCAAAAAAACACACTGAAGTCATTTCAGTTGACATCATATGTGTTTCTCTACCAGGTACTGCTTCATAGCTGGCTGTGGTCTTTCTTCCGCTGTTGCATAGAAAGGATCAGCACCATGAGTAACCAAGGAATGACAGAAAGAGCTTTAGCTAATGAGTGTGTACTCAGTGCCTGAAGACCATAACCCATACTATGTTGGATGTGTTTTCTTGAACTAGCTAGACTGAAGTTAGCAAATAAACTGCAATCACAACTTCTAACTGCAGTGTGGATATGCTTGCAGTCTGTTGCCATGGGGACAAAGATAAGTCTCATTTTAAAGAACTGTACTAAAAGCTCCTGTACTCTGATACTGCATGACCTGTAATCAAACAAGCAATTATGCAGCATTTATTGTTGAAGGTTCATAGATCTGACTAGATCTTTAGCCTCTTCCTGAGGAAGCAACACTCAAAATTGCATCGATAGTATATCACCAGTAGTAACTTCTGAATACTATGACCAACTACAATCAGACTTGAAAGAAAGGCAGGCACTTAGACCTCTGTTTTCAAAGATTTTATGAAAGTTGTCAGATGAGCAGAGATGCGAGACTCAAAACTGTGAGGGAAGGAAAAGCAGAACTGTACTTGGTCTAAAGCCACTATGTACTATTCAATGAGGTAATTAGGCTAAGAGACTTGTGTACTATGTCTCTGTAAAAAGAGCCTAAGAGTCCTACAAAAAGGAGTTTGAGGGATGGTAGCTATAAATCTGTTGAGAAACAGGCTCTGTAAATTCTGCTTCTTGCTGAACAACTTTGACAGACCTTTCTTTCTAGGAAATTTTGTGTTCCCAAAAATAAGTACAGAAAGCTGCCAGCTTCTTTTTCCCGCAGACACCAAATTGCACTTAACTGTAGTTACATGTTGCCGTGCTTTAACCTTTGCTTGATCTTGTTACAAGACTAGCTAAGCTTTGAGAGAGAATACATGTTAAAGACAAAGCTTGTCATTTCATAACTTATGTCCATGAGAACACAAGGAAGTTTTTCTTCTCATTAATTGAGTGTTATGCTCACGTGAACCATATTTCACTTGGAAGAGAGCTTCAGAAACACCCAGTTTCTGTATTGCCTGGGCTAGGCAGACGTCCCTGTACCATGAGCAATGCTGACATCTAGTGCCTGTTCAGGAAAACTGAACAGTTAGCTTTTGAAGCCTCTGCAAAGTTCAGTAAAACTTGCCTTAAATTTGGAATGTAGCAAAACTTTTGATATCTAACAAGTTATCCGTTCAGACATTGGATAGCTCACTTGTATGCCTTGCTGAGCTAGCTAGCAGAACTACTGCTGTAGGGAGCAGTGCAACCTTTGGAGCCTGATCCTTTGGAAATTGTGGTCCCTTGTTACTTGGGATGACTTCCTTCCCCAGCTGGCTGAGTTTAGGGCACCAAAGACGTTTCCACACTATATAAGGTAGGCATTCACCATTTTTCTACAGGTGGAACTACCTCAGTTCCTGTGTCAATCAATTTCAGGCACTGATAATGAAGCTTGTACTACTAAGACTAATACAATACTGTGCCTTTTGATTAGTGGTAACTAATCAACTGAGGGTCTTAATTTCTTGAGGGGAAGAGGGCAGGTCCTGGAGAGTTGAAACAAACCTAAAAAGCAGGGTGAAACTTAACCATGACCACAGAGTATTTGTAGTCTTGAAGTTAAGCTGTTGCAAAGTTTCCAGATTTTGCATATGAAGGTTTTCAATTACTTGGTTATATCTTGTGTCCTTATACCCTAACAAACTTAATGGGGTGTAAGTCTGTTGGTGATGATAACACTGAGATGCATATTAGAGAATAATTATCACAGCTATAATTTAGTTTTTGGCAGCAAGACTTTATCTTAATGCTCTGCAGAGCAAAGTGTTAAAGGAAACCGCTCCCCCTCACTCCAAATTCTGCCCCCCAAACAAACTGCAACCCATAATGATTCTGCCACAGAACCCAAGTCTGATCTTGCTTGTGAGCAGCTTCTGATTTGAGCATGAGATTGGTGTAAGTGACCTCTTGAGGTTCCTTCCAGCCTAAATGACTGAGAAACAGGACTTCAGCCTTTGTTCCTTCTCCTGGCTCCCCCAGCGTTCTGTCTTTAAAGTGAAGAAAGATTCATTCTGTTTTTCTTCTTAAAGTATAGTCTATTGTTCAGATGGAAGATGCAGAGGAAGTGCTAGCTGTTTCTTAACCAAGTAAAATAACTATGTTGTCAGGTTTTGCCTGGTATTTGGAACATCATTACAGAGATATAGCAGTATTGCAGACCACAGTAACTTTGGTGCAGCATAGGGATCTGACAGGGAGACTGGCACTAGGCAGTGTGGGTACAGTTGTCAGTTTGACAGGGTTGGAATACTGTCTGGGGTGCCGGACTGGGTGACATGTATTAGTCCCAGCACCATAGGGCTTAGTTCAGGTCAGTCTAAAGCAGGGTTACAATGAGGTGTTTTGATATTTCTGGTATATTTGTTATTCTTACCCTTTCAAACTTATCGGTTTCAGCTACTCCATCTTTTAAGTCTACTACTTAGCCTATTACAGCACCTTATTTTAAGCATTAACACCAGTGTCAAAAAGGGTAGCTCCTCCTGAGGTTCTGAGCATGTTTTTTTTCTATCATATAGCCCCTTGGGAAGAAGTGTGTTAGTGTGGAGGGCTTCTCACCTCATCTCCTGGTGTATGGCTACCTCTGTCAACAAACCACCTCGAGGTATTATGCCGTTATGCTGCAATAAGAGCCTTGAGTTGTAGTGCACAGCTATAATCTCTAGCTAGAGCAATGAAATTATTCCAGGATAATGAGGAAGCTCCCTGAACTTGCAGTAACTTTATCCAGCAGTAGAGGTTTGTCTTGTTTGGAAATCAAGATTTTGATCGGCTGAGAACGAAACTAGAAACCACTATCAGAAATTCAGAAGTGAGGATGGCTAATCACTGGGACAAACCATGACTAAGGAGTGAGCTTCTTGAAGCCTTCTGATCGTTACTGAATTCCTTTCCACAAAACAGGCCTTAGCCAAACCTTAGTGATTTGGTTTCAGATAGGCACAAGTGGATGATGTGGCTAATGTTAGACAGGAGTTGTAGTAGATAATCATAGTTGTTTCTTCTCAAGTTAACTCACAAAATTACAAAGCTTTTACCAGAAGTTTTATCTTTCAACCTAAATCACCTCTAAGTATTATCCATATCCAATTGTCTGTCAAGTCTATGAATACAGAGACCTTATAGGGTTTGGAAACTGCCTCAAAAGGCCCTAAAAAGCACAGGTATACAGTGTGGGTTTTCTATATTGCTTAAAACTCAAGCCTCCTCTAGTTCTGGCATCATTATCTATTAAAGAATGTGGTATTTCATTCTTTAACCCTTAGTTTTACTGCCCTGGCATGATATTTCCCTTTAAGATGTGATGCTATGTTGCATTGGCTTATTGGAAGCTTAGTTTTGGTTTTGTTGAAGTTGAATGACCTCAACCTGAACACAGTTTCCACTAATCCTCTTGCAAGTTAAGCATCCTATAACGTGGCTAACTGCACACAGTACAGATAGTTCTGTTACCTCCATCCAAACTCATTGAATGTTTCCTGTTAATCTATATAGATTTAAAACTCCTGTTTCCAAATTCCTCTTCATTTTGCAAATAAGCACTTGAGAGGCAAAAATTCTTCTGTAATGTCACAGCCATTGATAAAACTTTGCCTCACATAAAAACATACCAAAATTGCTCTGTGTTGGTAGTATTTTGGGTTATCATCCATACAGAAATTCTGAAAGGTAAACATAGAGCAAAATTATGTATGAATTAATTGAATATCTGAAAACCTATTAAATTTAGCTGAAAGTTACTTGTGTTTTGCTGTTCTGTGCAAATACAGTCCTGCATTAACTAATCCTTAATCAAACAGATGCTGCTGTTGCTTATGTTAATTCTTTCTTTTGTGATTTTGGTTTAAATCTATTTTGTAAATATGAAGTCAGAATCATCCAGTATTGATGGAGTTTCTGCTGCCTTGTTGCTTATAAAAGTCTTATAAAAGTGATTTCATCACCCCCAAAACATGAAATACCTAGAAGAAACTGAATTTTCCAAGCATTAATCCTTTTGTGCATTATTTTTGGGCAACTTTGTTTATTTGGTATAAAAGCATAATCACAGGACCTGGCATGGGATAATGAGATGATAATGAAAGCAATAGGAAGATTTTTTTTTATCTATGAGAGAAATACTTGTATGTTGTCATTGTGACATCATATTCTGCATTTACGTTTTTGATACATCCACATAGTGTCGCTATAGTAGAATAATGGCAGCTTTAATCAGGATATAAAAAAGCACTGATGGTGAATAGAAAAACATTTTTAAAAAAATCAGTAGTATAGCTGTTTCTGTAAATCTCTTTCAAAATGTTTAGTGATATCCAGGTTAAGTCTTATGTTACTGCGTGTTCCCGAGGGAGGTGTGGAATACAGACTTTGGACCATCAAGCATCTTTCTGTATGTAAAGGGAGCAGGAGGGTACTGCAGGCAGGAGGAAGCAAATAAGCAGTAAAAGCAGAGCTGTGCCGTTGTGTTCATTTTTCTCATTTGAAACCCTGTGTTCTCTTTGTCAATTCACCCTTGAAAAAGTTGAAATATGGTTTTTAAGACCAAATAGTTGGTGGAAAATGATTAGAGGAATGAAGAGGAATTTGAGCAGATGGTAAAAATATTAAACTTCTAGTTAAAGGTGAAACAAATGAGAGGTGGTTCTTTTGTTTTGTATTATTATATAAAGTAGTGAAGATCAATCAATTTAAGAAGTAATTTTAATTTTTTTTTCCTGTATAGCTTTCTAAAATGTGCAAGAATCACAAGTAAAATGAATATACGGGTAGATTCAAATGGATAAGTAAATGGAGAGAATAGAACTAAGTATGCATTTTATTCTAAAGAAAAGATACTACAAAATTGCAGTTATGAGGTGTGTTTTGCTCTGAAGTCTCTGGCTGAAGGCATNCTCATGTCTGTTTAACCACCTGGATTATTCCCTTGGATCTACTGTGCCTTTTGAAAAGGTCAGGAGAAGTAAAGAATCTGTATTCAAAATCTGACCTACCATAGCTGTTGTGGAAATCAGTTTGTAGGCCAACAAAAACTTACTGATATAGCAGATTTCCAGTATATCTTTCACATACTATTGGGAAGATTGATTGCTTGATCTTGTGCTTGGGAGATGATTTTTGAACAAAGGTCTTACTTTGAATTTTGGAATTACTGGCTTTTCATTAAAAATAAGTAAATAAATTAAAAAATAAGAGAGAAATAATTCTATCCCTAGGTGAAAGAACATGAAATGTCATAACTCCAGCATATTTTGTAAATTAGGTTCTCATTTTCTAGATAGTCAGAGCAGTCAGCTGCAATTGCAATGAAAATAATAGTTCATAAGAAAAGTACATGGTGCTTAAAACTCAAGTCTAAAAAAAAAAAGTTTTCTTAGGTAGTCCTTGCTCACAAGTGTTGCTTTTGAAAGCTTTGTGTGTTGTGGTGAAGTGGATGTTGGTCTTGTCTTCCAAGTGACGGTGATAGGACAAGAGGAAATGGCCTCAAGTTGTATAACAGAAGGTTTAGGCTTAATATTAGAAAATATTATTTCACAGAGTTTTCAAGCACTGGAACATGTTGCCTAGGGAAGTGGTTGAGTCATCATCCTTGGAAGTATTTAAAAGATGTGCAGATATTGCACACTTAGTTCAGTGATGAGCTTGACAGTATAAGATTCATGGTTGGAGCTGATGATCTTTAGGGTCTTTTCCAACCTAAACAATTCTGTGATTCTATGAATTGAGTTCTAGAGCAGCAATTTTTTCCTGCTGCTGCCATGGATCAGTCCAGTGGCCAAACATCAAGGAAAACTCTTCTCCTTGATCATAAGCACCTTGTGTCAGGAATTGGGCTTCTGCATGTCAGATAAGAAGCTTGTGACTGAGAGGAGCTGGTAGACCTTCCCTCTACAAATTTGGGCTAGAATAGATGTTCCCAGTATGGATTTGCAGAGTTAGGGTTAATACGACCTGCATGTCAGAAAATGTTGCTCTTAAAGGTAATAGCTTATTCCAACTTATTCTTTAGAAATTGTTTTAGAAAGTACACATAAATATTGCTGGACTTGATCTAGCATTTCTTCATTTATTGACTAATTTTTATAAGGGATCAGCTAACCAGGAAAGAAACTCTGGCATTTTGTAAGTTTGTGAAATTCTAAGTCAGAACAAGAGGTAAAATGGAGAACAGTCAGCTATGGGGATTGACATTTGGGAGGTATTATTGATAAAATAGTTTAACATTTTTTCAATTTTGGCTTCGTCTTACACTTTCATTTAACCTGCATGAATTAAAAGTAGGAAGATGTTTTACCTTTTCAGATTTGAGTTACTAAGGAAAGTAGAAAGGTAACTAAAATGGGTGTAGAAAAGGGCGTCTGTAGCACCACCTACTTTGTATGGAACTTATAAATTATCTTATAATATTGGTTCCAGTGAAAGTGACACTACACTTAAAATTTTGATTATTTGTTTTATATATTAAATCCTATAATAGATGGTTTCCTGCAAAAGTAAATACAATACAGAATGTTTTATTCCCTCTTCAATTTTGTGAACTTCGTTTATGACAAGATTAGCTTTTCTTAGGATGCCAATGCTGCCTTTCCTGTGAGACTTAGGATTAGGTAGAAGCAAGCTGCTGAAGAACAGTGTAGTTCATAAACAATGTTTTTTAAAGTATCTATTAAAAATAAAGTGTTTCTTTTATTAGTTAGGTCAGGAAGATGACGTAACCATTCATCAATGAATGAGGAAACTTTGTTTTACAGCTCAAAAGGGCATCTGTCATTTAAACTGCCCAAGCGAAGCCTGTATGGCATAAACCATCATACAGCACAGACTCCAGAGGGCAAGGGCCAGTGTTTGGATGTAAAGATGTTATGTCTGTGGCGTTAAGAGGGTTTTTGTTTGTTTATTAAGTGATGTATTTAGCTGAAAGGACTGGGAATAAGCACAGTCTGTGTGCGTTAGATCTGTTGACTGCCACATTTGACAAAAAGTAATTATCTACCATAGTAACTATGACAGAATTCAGAGAGTATTCAGATGCACACAAATACCTAAAAATAATGCTAAGGCATACTTCCAATTCTCAACAGGTTTTTCTTTTAATTAAAACAAATTT
>WAAB01021046.1:96349-177516 GCA_013389865.1 Piaya cayana | reverse complement strand
CCTCTTTGCTGTGCTCCCAGGGGACTATTTCAATCTCCCGTGGTAGCCACCAGGACCGCCTCCTTTTGTCAGGCACCCCACAAGACCTGCGTGTGTGTGTGCCTGCTGTCAGGAGCCGCTCCCCCACCTGTTTTTTTCAGGGATTTTCGCAGCTCTGGGAAGCTCCCCACCACCTCAAAATGTCCACTCCACCACAGAACTCACCGTCCGGCTGCTGGGTGCTGCCAAATAAGTGATTTTATGATTCTATGATTCTAAATGTATTTTAAAATCCATGCTATTTCTATAGCATGATAGGCTAAGCATTATGGGCTTATTGTTGTCTTGCTATTATTGTTTACTGTGAAGATAGAGGAAAACAGCAGGAAAAAGATCAACAATATAGATAGAAATCCTAAAATCTATACTATGATCATTCATTTTCTTGGAAGGAGGCACAGAACCTATTAGGCCATCTTGCTAAAGTGATGAGAAAACTAAAGCTTAGAGATAAAAGAAAAATAGTACAAGATTTTAAAAGGATACAGCCTTCTGAATCAGAAAAAAACTAGGATGTCATTGAAGTAGAAAATAGAACTTCTGAAAATGAAAGGAAAATTTCATTAACATCATAGGGAGATATAGCTAAAAGTGAAAATCCTAATGAAGACACCAGTAACACATAAAACTTCATGAGAAGAATAAGTAATGTTGTTGAACATAATAATTCCCTGGAAAAAGTGGCAGGTAAATTATGAAAATGCATAAAGCTGTTAAGACTTGGAACAGATGGGAGATAGCCGGGAAACATAAAGCTAGCTGCATATCTGACATAATCCAAGTTTAAAATGCACACAAAATAGGACAGTGGGAACTAACATGACACAAACTGTTTAGTACTGTAAGGATTCCTGAGAACTTAGGGAAGATTAAAAGTGTATTTTTTTTTAATTAGTTTTAGGTTTTGTCAGGACAAGTATGAATTAAATAAGAAGCTTTTTTGTTTTGGGTTTTTTTTTTTTTTATTTAATAACGTTCTCAGTATGAAGATGGGTTCCAACTTCTGGATTTCTGAAAAATCATTCTCTGAATTTTGCATTAATGTGAGTGCTGATGCCCAGGAAATGGAATAGTTGATTTAATTCAGCTGTGGGGCTAATGGCTGACCTAACACCATGAACATTTTATGATGCATAAACCTCCCTATTTAGCAGTAATTATGAAGCAATCAGGAGCTTCAACTAGTAAGCTCTTAACACATTAGATAATACCAGACCAATTTGTCAAAACTCATGACTTATCCTGTGTTAATCTCAATTATTTTAATAGCATATGCAGCTTTGCATCCTTTCGTCCCCCTCTGCTTTAGTTCACTGTAATTAAAATGAGCCTACTCTAAAAGAATAGAAAGAAGATACCAGAAAATTCAGACTGTGCAACTTGGGTATTTTGTTCACAAGCTTCTCCACATCGTGCTAAATATAGGATATTTCCTACCAAGAGAAAAGCAGAACTCTGTTCAGAATATTCCTTCCTGAAGCTCTACTCACTCATATTACAACAAAAACAAATGGAAGTAGCAGCTTTCTAGCACTCTACAAAGCAGGGCCTTGCTGTGCAATAACTTTTTAGTATCTAACTGTTTTTCTCTATCAAATCTGATTGGATCTAATGTCTCTGTGTGTGGTGACTCAGTATTTGGTTCTGTGGATTGAAATAAATGATGTAGGAATTTCTTAGATCAACACAACATTTAGCAATTTATGTTTAATTAATGAGATATAGATCCATAAAACAACTAATACCTGACATGCCTTTACTTTTTCTTAAGACAGATCTATAATAGGATTCTTATCTCTTACTGATACAATCTGCCAGCACTTTTAGACCACAACTCTTCACACCTCCACCTTATGTGACTTACAGAATAGTATCTCAGCTGATTATTAGCCAGGTCAATGTGATGAACAGATTTTTAATTATCTGAATTTAGTCAGAATTATACACATCCTAAAATTTGCATCTAGATGGCAGAAGGGAAACTTTAGAGATGTAATAAAAGAATAGAACTGTACAAATCAAATTGAGAATTACTGAATGTAATGAAAAGTTGATTCCTCATGAGTAATGAACCCATGGTGTGCAGTGTTTTTGCTACAATTCCATACCATCCAACAGTAAATAAGCAGAGTCTAGAACAAACCAAATAATTTTGGGATGTATTTAAAGAGTTTGGGAATACTGTGATGTTTAAAAGAGAGTCAATGCATTTCAACTATATTGATTTGTGCTCAAATTATTGTCACAGTGTCAAAACTGATTCACATCTAATGACATTTCCATTTCAAAATCATCTTTTTTTAAAAAAAAAGTGTCCAGACCCTTCTGTCTGCAAATAATTCACAATTACTTCCATACATGTCCTGCATATGGAAGAACAATGAGCAGACTTTTCATTTGCACGTCATTACTTGATTTAACCTATGTCTCCACAGCACTCTGTTCCATAGTCTCTAAAAATTCTTCACAAAAAATCTATAATATTTTAGTCAATGTCACAGTTTTCTTAACTGTATTTTAAAGAAAATAAGAGCTTAAAGATTCAAGTAATCTTCTTTCTGAATTTGAAATACAGACACTTTAGAACGTGTACTAGGATTTCATGTCTTGTTATGCTCTTTGAAGAAGTCCCCTGAAAATAGTCATCAGTTAAAAGCAATAGATCTTGACTAAGACTGTCGTGCTGTAATGATGAATTAAAATTTTACCATGCCTCTCTTTCTCTCTGTCCCTCTCTCATCTTTAAGGAGTGTAAATATAATCATTATTAGGCTCTCTGACAGATATATTGGGCTAATTTTGTCTGATCTTGAAAAAAATCTCTTTATGGAAGAATTGTAAAAAAACCAAAAAAATAAGGTGCGTCCTTATGGCAACATATCCCAAAACCTACAGACTGGTTAAATATAAACAATAAAGAATATCCAACCAGGGTTAGTCAGAGAAGCACCTAGATAAACACTGGCCAAAAAATAATATGGTACAGATACAAAACCTTAACAATACTTGAGAATTCCACACAGAAATCTATTTTAGCCTTTATAATTTCATAGCTTTTCCATCCAGACAGAGATTGCATGGAACATGTGTTATCTTCAATGGAAACTGTAGGCATGAATACTAGAACAAATATTTTTCCTTGTCATAGTCAGAAGTGAATATGTTAATCTCTTTGAAATATAGTACTTTTATTGAGAAGTAGAATATAAATTCATTAAGTTTCCTGTAATCTATTATCTGCAAATATCTCATATTTTAAATGTTCTGCTTTGAACATTCATCCTAATTCACATTTCCTTGACCCAGTCTATCCTCAAAGCAAATGGCTGTAATTTCACTGTCATGACCCAACTTTATAAAATTCTCAAGTGAAACAAATCTTCCTTAGGTCATTATTTTTAAAGAAGCTAAAAAATTTTGTCTCTTTGAAAAGGATGTCTGAAAGACCTTTTTCATTCTACAATCATAGTTTTAACAGAAGTTTCACAAAATGAGGCTCCTGAAAGCTGGCTGATTAGTAGTTAGACTAAGATTTCTGGCTCTTTCACTGTATTTAAAAGTAAATAGGTAATTTTATTCACTTGAGGAATTTTTTTTTTCTGGCACAACATTCTGCATGTGGAGGTGGCTATAAAAAAAAAAATAGGGAAAGAATTTGATCTTTCCTCTGTCTGCTTCTCTTCTCCTCCCAGATAGTCTCTGTCTCTAAAATTTTTCATCTCTTTTCATTTCTGGAATACACTGGAGACTTTCTACTGCTTTCCATTATTTGCCTGGTCTCCCTTAGAATCCATACAATCTATTTTCCTCTCCGTAATCTTACAAGACTATCTACCACAGAGTAGATGCCATTGTGGAAGATATTACATGACTCAAAACAAGAGGGACAGATAAGTTGTTTTTTTGCTACCCCGAAGTATTCTGTGACCCTTGATGTAAAGTTTCCTTAATTGTATTCTGCATTTTGAAAATAAAATAAATCTACAAATACTCTCTTGAGTTGCTAGGAGCAAATTTAAGCTCCATTTAAATGCTCAAAATGTTATTTCTGCATATATTTTAACTATTTTTGAATACAAAATGAAGAATATTTATCATTTGCATAGTTTTTCAACATCTCTTCAGAGCACAGTATTAAACTGTTCCATTTCTGAATGCTTCTCTCCAACGCGGGTCTTTGAAAGATTAGATAATCATTGCCTTCTGAAAGTGCAAATCTTTCTTTCAAGATAAAGGACTATGACTTTCTTAACTGCTCCTTACACTAGTACTTTGTTTCATAGTTGTATACTGTATAATCCTGCAAATGTCATTAACATATTTCTCAATGTCTATTGAAAATGTTCATCAGAGGCAGGGTGAACATGATGGATAGAGGCACAGGAGGTCTGAGGTCTCAGAGGCATTTATAAAATACAGATGGAAAGTCAAAAGTAGGTGCAAGTCTTTTAGTTTGTATTTAAGGTAACCTACAAGACATACAGTTCAGATGAGTGTAATTTTACAATTGCAATTATCACATATTTGTATAATGCCTGTTCAAGAGGTAAAACTAGGAAAATATATTTCCCTCTGGCAAAAATATTTGACTCATTAAAGGAGATGTAATATACCAGCATTAAGCACAGTGTAATATTTTATCAGGAAAACAAACTGAAGGAAACTTCCTCTTTCTCTGAACTGACTGTAAAGGATTTTTCATTATATTGCTATCTGAAAGAGAAAATGGATATATCTAAGCTGTATTAAAAAGAAAGAAAAGCCAACAAGAAAATCAGACTCTTTCCTACTTATAATACCGTGTTACACAGTGCTTATTGTCTGCTTTGAGAGGAATCAAGATCTATTATGCATCAGTCCAGGGACACAAGTCATTTTCTAGGCTTGTACTATTCAATCCTGAAAGCAATTTAACAGAATTCAGCTAAAAGAAATATTTCATAATCAAATAATTGAATTTTCAGAGAACTTTTCAAAGCCCTAGGCACAGATGGCACATATCTAGAAGACTGTCAATCCTATTACCCAACAGATATACAATATGTTATGCTCTTATGATCTATTGAAATTTTGCTTGGCACAACAAGACCTCCACAAGAATGTTTATCAAAAGAAAGGGCTTTTTATTTCATAAAGAAGTCAGAGCCTGTCTATCACATTTTCAGAATGCCAGCAGCAGCTTTTTCATTACCCTTTTATCATAAAGTTTTCTGCCTGCATTTACATGTGGATGCAGAAAATAACAAGTGGTTAGTCCATTACCTGCCCTTATCCACAAAGAGATTAAAAAAGTTTGCATGGTGACATGGCAGTCTAGCATAGTATCAAAGGATTAGAAACCACCTCAAATGGTTTTTAATTCATCCCTTTGTCCTGGGTCTAGATCTACTATGCCTATGTCATTCTTGTCAAATACTTGTGAAGGTTTAATTTAACATTGATGAAGTCAATCTCTTGTACTCATTTGCTGTTGGGCAGTGGGGAGAAACTTGCATTGGTACTTCATTTTCTCATTCCTCAGCTGTGAAAATTAAGAAGAATGCTAGGGATCTACAGCTTTTTAAGAAGTTTGTGTTGTCCATTTAATTAAAGAATCTTATTAGCATCTTATTTTACAGATGAAGAGATTTATGCATTGAGCAGTTTGACCCTTTATGCAGTGAAAGGGTCTGTCCTGGAATAAATTATTGTCTAATATTTACATGATAAAACATTTGGGGGAGCTGGATTTCAATCTGCATAGCTAACCTCATTAACGCTGGGAGCCAGCATTAAGCCCTTGTTCCTGGAGGTTGGGCTATAGGGCTTGAGGTTGCTGTTGGCCATACAAGACTCCCTGGGTGCCTTGCAGGAGACTATGGCCCGTCCTGGCCTTTGGAGTCTGCTTTCAGCCAAGGGTTTTTCTCTGCCCCAATTGCATTACACCCCTTCCTGTGTCAAAGCCAGTCTGGGGTTGTCCCCAGCTGGGCTGGCCCACAGGGGCCAGGAGTCCCAGTGACACTGCAGCCATATCTGCGTGTGCCCATGCACTGCAGATCTGGACCCCCAGCCCTGGCCCACAGGCTGACATCTCAGTCTGGCCTCAACCTGTCATGATCCCCATGGCCCTGCCCAGCTGTCATGAGGTTATGTCTGGCCCTCACCAGGCCTGATCCTGACCCTGACTTGTGTGGCTGGCTTGAGCCCAGACCTACCTCATTGCCATGAGGATACTGAGCTCTGGAGAAGGATTCATAGGAAACCAGAAACACTGATATGTCTAAAAATCATGTGTGCATGCATGTGAGCAGGCATATCACTGGCTACACAACCAGAGGCTTCTTATTTTTGTCCAACAATGGGTCTTTGGACCATCCTGGCCACCTGAATCTGCCAGGATGGGACTCAACTCAGGGGAATGATTTCTGACAACTTCTACCACAGTTCTACCAACAATGCTGTGACCAGGCAACATCCCTATAGGAACTGTTGCACTTAATAGAGAATAAGAATTTTGTTTCACAACTGAATTTCTCTGTTTCCTTCTTCCCTTTTTATTAACAGAACCCAAAATAAATAAACAAATTTACAATTAAATTTTCTTAACAAAAGGTACTAAACTTCATGGAAGGTTAAAAACCAAAAGGAAGTTATTTGTAGAATCTGGGAGGGAATGCAGGAAGAGTCTATACTGAGGACTGAATTTTTGGCGTATAGTAGCTACTGTGATGAGAGGTGTAGAAATGTGTATAAATAATGAACATGCTCATTAAAAAATAAAAAAAAGTTGACTTAAACCCCTGCTTCTAAACCTTAACATAATTAAAACTTGTGTCACAAGAATTTCTAAGTGCATGTCATTCCAAATGAGGACATTAGATTTAAACTAAATGGGATCTAGGAGATTAAAAAAACCTGTCTACCCAACTTTTAATGAGTAAAATAAACATCTAGTAGTTGTGCCTTCATATGACACTAACTGCTGAATATAATCCTGCTGTTAGCAGTGTTTCTAACTTATAGCATATAAATTAAACTTATTAATTAGTTTATATTTATCTTATTTTGAAGTATGCCATTTACCCCATTATCAAATTTCCATGGTGAATTCTCCACTACAAAGAATGCAAAAGTACTCAGTATGACTTAATATTATATGCGCTATTCTATAGTAGTACTTGACCTGCGTACTGANTGAGGCACTGGAATAGGTTACCCAGAAAGAAGATGCCCCATCCCTAGAGGATTTCAAGGCCAGGTTAGATGGGGCTTTGAGCAATCTGATATAGTGAAAGATGTCCCTGCCCATGGCAGGGGATTGAAACTGGGTGATCTTTAAGGTCCCTTCTGACTCAAAACATCCTTGAATTCGATAATTCCCATACAGGAAGATATAAGCAGGTTGTGAGTTTCATTCTTCTGTAATAATTGCTTTACATCACTTCTGCAGAACATTAGGAAATTGCTATTTCAAACCAGTTTGATCCGGTTATAGAGTACAAGACAGTTTAGCTTATTTTATTTACACTTTGTGGGTTGAATACGAAGACACTTAGTAATCTTTGGATTTTAAATTTTGAAAATACACAAGGTCTATCTTAATTATACAGTGCAATCTACTCATAGGCTGATTGCAGTTTAGACAGCTAGAGTGTATTTTAAGTATTTTGCAACTGCATGTAACAGAAATCAATAGAATGTGAAAGGTCACTTAATAAATCAAAACATTTCTGTAGGATTACAAAGAGCTATTACAAGATGAGCATCTCTCTGAAAAGGTAGTGATAAAGAATTAGCAGATCTGCAGAATGAAGTTAGTTAAAATATTTATCCTGCTGAAGAAGTGTAGAATATAATCTAATTTCAGTAAATTATTTTCTGTGATTTCATTTTTTTCCTATCTATAGCATCACTTCTTTTTTCTCAAAGAGAAGATTCAAAATAAAGAAAGAAATGCATAAATCATAGTTTCTACAGCAGAATCTTGTCATTTTAACAAACTACTATACTACACTCCAGATATTTGAGCCTAGTTTTATTAATTCTTTTGTGCTCAAACTGCTTCCAGGTAGAAAGAATATCAGTAATAAATAATCTGAGAGAAATTCCTGGCAACTCATAAAACAATATTTGTCCTATTAGGTGAAACAGGTCAAAGTTTGAAGTAAGATTTAAAAGGAGAGGTTAACATTGACTTCCTACTCTCCCCTTTTGAAATCCCCAAAGCTGCTGACTGTTCCTGCACCATACCAATACAGCTCTAATAGTCAATAACTGCTTCTGCAAATGAACTCTCCCTATGAGAGTCTCAGGGCTTTAGCTTGTTTAATGTAAGCAGGTACTACTAACCCTCTTTAACATACAGCAGAACTTAGTCTCAGAGAGACTAGCAACAGGATTATGCAGGAAATGTACACCAGCAGAAGAAATAAAAGGCTTGATTTCTTTGTTCTCATGAGCCTTAGTTACTGTATGTTTCTTCTAGGCAATGCTACCAATTAGTCATGTGCTGTTTTTCAAAGGCTGCAGTTATCACTTCTTTGTGCACACATATGGCAACTGCCCCTGTCTGAATGAAAGTCTCCACAGTACAGTGAACAAAGTTTTGTTAGTAGGGTGGATGAATTCTGCCTGTTACAATGGTGTTAGGTTAGCTTCTATTACAAAGAAAAAAAAAACAAAGGAAGAAATTAGATGTAACTTTTTAAGGTCTTTCTACCTCAGTTACTCATATTTGCGCATGTGTATGTATGCGTTTATAAATGTATAAAGTGTACTGAGGCAGGAAGGTCGTGTAAACTGGTTTGGGTTTAATGAGTAGAGTAGAAGATAACCTAGTCCCCTCTCTTCCCTTCCTTTCCCCAAAGGGAGGAGAAACCAAACCTTTGCCAACACTCAGGCTTGATTAATGAGCTCTGTTCTTCCAGTCTTTCTGTAATCTCTTCTGTAGTTTTAGGTTTGGTTTAATGTAGTTTAGTTTGGTGTGAGCAGTTGGGGTGATTTAGATTTTGTCCAGATCATTAAAACAGAATCTAGTTGGTACTCATAATTGAAGGGGGAGGACTTTTTACCCTTTGAACTGACTCAGATAACAAGCAACCATAATTAAGTAGATGTGTAGTAAAAGAGCTGAAGGCTGTGTGCTTTGCTTTATTCAGCTATGTATGAGATTTACATTTGAAAACCTGATTCAGCCAAATGCAGCATCCAGAATTCATCTTTTGTAGTCACCTGTTGAGGAAATACTTACCATCAGCAAGTGTAAGCAGATAAAGAGGTCTGGATATTTCCATGAATATTGATGTCAGCTCTTTCTCTTTATTGAGAGATTGTTTAAACTAGAAGGTCTAGGGTGTAAAGTGGGATATACTTTCTTGCTTTCCTTCAAACTGAGGTGTGCTCCACTCTAATCCCTGTCTGTAGGTGGCACCGATTCTTCATTGTAGCAGTGGCAGGGAAATTTGAACACGGTGAGTAAATTGCAAAAAAAATCTATAAATCCAACTTTTTATAAACAAAAATTGTGAAGCTGGTAGTTACATAAAGCGTATAAGAGCCTATGACTCTGTAAAGAGTGAAGGAGGCTACATCCTGTCTTTAATTTAACCAACAGAGAGTGTCACTATGTAATGTTATTCTGTATATTTTGGCATGTTTTCCTTTTAGTTTTCTTTTTTTCAAGGGCATTAGAACTTAAAGCAAACAAGAACTGAAAATACTGATCAGCACATCATGCATGCTTGGTTTACAAGGAGTAAAAAAGTTATTTTCATTGTTTTCTAGTTGAATAATTTCTGGAGTAATGTAATTATTGTAGTGCACAATTGCAGGCAGCATGCAATGAGTGGTCTGGATATCTGTTCTATTCAAATTTTTAAATTCTCATACATCTGACCCAATAAAGAATGAAGACCCAAATGTCTGATTAGTAATATCCTTTCTAACCAAAGTGTATAGTGTTGGATTCAGACAAGAATTTCTGTACTCTAATGCTGGAAATATTACAACTTTGGTTTAGGCACCCTTATCTGCAATAAGACATAATCGTCACCTTGTCCAGAGACAATTAGTTGCCAAGAAATAAACTACAGAAATTTGAAAGCTAAATGATGTAAACTAGGTAGGAAGAAACACTGAAGAGAGTAACAGGGTCTACAACCATTTACTAAAAAATAGTGAAGAGCTTAGTTCCATCAGAGAAACTGAACTGTGATGTCTGCTCTCATGTGGTATTGTCTTTAGGTCACATCTGCATGCCATACCAGTCTAAGGCAGCAAGAATTGCTGATTCCCTGTCACAAGTAAGCCTAGAGGAAGGCTAAATCATGGGCAGAGTATCCTGGAGTAGTCACACCCACTATTTTCCAAGTTGTTCTAATTGTATCACTTAATAGATATTTATTGTATTAGGACTCAGAACCCAACTTTTCCACAGCAGTCCTAACCCCTTCCATAAGCCTTTGTGTCAGTCTATCACCTTTCCCTGCCCCATAAATATTTTTTATTTTGTACACTGCAGGACACCTTTAATTATTTCATCTAAAAGAATGAACAAAGACTGTTAGGTTCTTAAGCTTAGGTAGAGGTGTGCTAGGCAGAACTTCAATGTGCAGAATTTCTTAGGGGAGCAATTCAGAACTACTTTCATCTCTATGTTGAATACATTTGGAATCACCTGCCTCATCAATATCCTGTCAAAAAGGGATGCTTATAGGGTATTTGTGGAGTAAATTGGGCAATGAGATGTAAAAAGGAACACTTAGGCTGAGTATAAGACAAAGTTTTGCCTCAAACGCTATGGCAACATTGGCTCTTAGGCAATAATATTACATATTCACAACTGGAGAATCAGAGCCTTCTAGATTTTGCTGCTGGGTACTCTAAGGATTTTATATGTTCATCGCTGAAATCACTTCCAGGCTATCTTTTTCAAATCAAGAGGTAAATTTTACCCCCAAGGCAGAGCACCAAGGTCCACCACTGTGACACCAAAAGTGTGTCTCATGCCTGCCTGGTGTGCCTAAAGAAGACAATTTCTCTCCATTTACCTATAGTAAAATTTATTCCAGCATGCACACATTTCCTTGAATGAAGATTTGGCACTGAGGGACCTAACACTGGGTAGAATACATTTTCATAGGCTGTTTCTGATGCCAACATTATTACTTTTTTTTTTTTTCAGAGGTAGGCAACTGCAAACTGTTACAAAGTGGGAGTGGAAAACTGGGGCTTTGATTAGTTTCTTTCTTTCTCAAGTTTCTTGATGCAGACATGTTTGGGGAAGATTTTCATCCTCTGTAACATTTACGTTGCATTGAGACCAACTTTCTATGAGGAAAAAATCTAGTTCTACTCACGTGGAAGGAAATTAGCAGGTGGTGTGCCCAGAAGAGTTATCTTTTTGTAGCAGAGTATAGCTCTGTCACAAGTAGAAGGGCAGGATGAATGATCTGAAGCCCACAGGGAGGTTCTCACAGTTCTCCTTAGATTGACTTTACAGCTTTAACAGAGGAGATTAGTTCCCCATGCTGATCAGATACTTGCTGCAAATCCTTCCTGCAGCTTTCCTGACATTTTGTTTATTTTAGCTGTGCTGTTGCTTTCATTTGTTTTACTTGTCCTTTCCCAGCACTAAATTCTCTCATTAACTCGTTTAACTTTTCAGCAGAATCAGCCAATAGTGCTTCACACCTTGTGCACAAAGTGCTCCTCAGGTATGGGTGAAAGGATGATTGCTGTGTAAGATTCACTAGGGAGAAGAAACAGGTAGATCGAGTCTGATGTACACCAAAGTGCCAATACCACCTAACACGATAATGATGATCTCATTGTCAGAGCTGTGTAAGTCCCACAGACACAACAGAATTTGAAAGGAGTATTTAAAAGGCAAAGAGAAAGGTTTTTATTCTATGTTGTTTGGAAAATTTTCGGAGTGAAAGAGATTGCAAGCAGTGTTTGAGACACCTCCAAACAGAAAAGCTAGCAGGGAGGAGGCAGGACCTGAAAATCTGACAAAACTTAAGAGAAGTAGTAGTAAACTACGACTTGGCAAATGTTAAAGTGAGAAAGAATTTAATAGTGTCCACATTTCAAATACATAATTGCAGGGCACTGTGAATTTTAATAGATTTCTATGTCACATTGCTGAGATTTTCAGAGTGTGGATAAGGCCACGAAGTAATTAGATAACGTTTGGATCTTTCCTCAACACAATGATGAAGTTATTTATTTATTTATTTTTAATTTGCACAGTTTGCCTTAGGGCATGTCATACCCCATGTGACTGCAAGTGCGGTTAAAGGAAGCAATAATTGGAATAAGGAGAAAGGACTATCCCATACTTAAGAAATTGTGGTCTCCATTTCTGTTTGAGCATAAATGCATCTGCAGAGAAAGCATGGCTGGGTTAATAAAGGAGGCTCTAAAAACCCCAAAACCTTTTAGTAAAGGAATATGTCTTGGAATGACAAATACAGAGTCTGACAGAAGAGAAGAGATTCTGTCTGCAAAGGCCAGTTATGGAGAAGTCTTAAAGACCAGATCAAGAGCAAAAAAAAGAAAAAATTATCAACCTAAACATCCACTTAATGTCTCAGTTCTTTGCATTCAGAAGCTGATAATACCATAGAGGTCATTCTCACATCCCCTACCAGAGTCTTTTGCTGAAAAGTCCTTTGTAGCGTTTTATGGTTTGCTCCAATATGAGAAAAAATCACAAAGGATTTTTTTTAAAATTAACCAAACGATTGTCTTTTACCAGTTGGTTATGACTGTTTATTAACAGCCATATAATTTGCAACTAATTTATTTTTCCCTGCAGCAATCCTTTTGCAGCTGAGAAGTAAGCATCTGAACTGTGCCTTATGTTTGCACATCAGGCGAAGTCTTATGGAGAAAGATGAAGCATATTTTTATCCACAGTCAAGAATGATTGTGGAAGCATAGCCTTTCAGGTACAGCTGTATTAGAAATGATGTAAATATATAATGAATAAAAATGCTTATCTACATAAAAGAAATATTTGTATGGATAAAATTTGAATGCAAATAGCCTTGTCTCCTTCCTGCCCTCATTTTTTTTTCAGTTTGAAGGCCTTATTCTTTAGTATAACTACTAAGTTTTGTTAAATGTTTGACACATCAAATTCAAGAGAAATAGTAAAAATTTGCTGTAATTTTTCAAATTAGCACTAATTTCTCGTGGGTTTTTTTTCTGCATTTTATGTTACCACCCTACCATCTAATTAAGTATCTGAAACTTTCAGTAACTTTAATAAATAGAGATACACATTATGTATTTGTTGAAACAGATGGCTGAATGTCTTACCATAATGCACTGCTTGCTGCATAAGGTATTAGTAACACGTATTCATAATCTGGGCCTTCATTTTCTTTGAGAACAATGCATCTGTGTCATTAGCTCTTTCTTGTAATGGACTCTCTCCTCTGGAACATAAAACTTGAAATTAATTAATAGTTCGATATTTAATTTCAAATTGCCTAGTCAGTTTTTGTCATTAGAACTTGTTGGTTGACTTATTTATCATTAATATTGTTAAGAGTTTTTAATGGAATTCTTCCCCTACAAATAATTTCTGATTTAATCCTGATTCCTATATTTGAGGTAATGGGCTCAATTCAGCCTCAGGAAAGAGAGTTCTAGTTCTAACAGCACCACTTTGAAAGATTGACTGATAAAACTGGAGTTCTAGCACAAATGACTTGACTCACTTTTGTGGAAGTTAGGTGCTGAAAAGAGATAAACATAAATCTTGCAGCCCCCAATCTATACTCATTGAATATTAGAAGTTTAAAAGAGGCATATAGAATATGAATCTCTTGGCTTGGTAGGTTCCTCCTGTAGATAGTGAAGAAATATGTGCTATGCAGGGAGTAAATCAGATCACTCAAAAATTAATCTCTCCGTACAGTGGTGACTGTCTCTCCATGCTTACTAGAACAGGAATACTGAGTGACTTCATTGCTGACTTGTGCCTAACATAAAATTATGAAGCTGAACCTGGATCTAAGTATAAAATAGTGTAAGTAGTCAGTAGGAAATTCTGAAGGATGTTTTAAATTTTGTCTTCTCTGATGCATAGCTTATAATTCACAGAAGCGCCTCTTCCTACTTCTGGCTCACACCATAAAATTAACTTGGAGTTAGTTATCTGGGTCATCCCTTTCTCAGAAAATGCTACTAAACTTGGCAAATTACTCCTGAAGACCTATTCCGAGGTGGAAGGAAGAGTTTGTTCTCTGTTCTTTGTGTGAGGAGATTTGAAGCCATGTTTAGTACCAAGACATGTTGCGTGGGGGGAAAGGACAGAAATTTGCCATATCCTCATGAAGTGAAAGCTTTATTAAGGAAGTAGGTGGAGTCCAGTTCTTCAGCTCTGAGGAAAAAACTTAGATACCAGCTGATTCAAACGATAACACCACATTTTTTTTCTTACCCTTTCCATTCTCTTTTTGGATGAGTTTTTTGAGACATAGGATTTGGTAAGAGAAGTTTTAGAAAATATGCCAAACAGTGAATTATTTAGGCAAGGAGAAGCCTAGTGTTCAAAATAAGACATTCAGGCAGTGAAGATGTTCAGGCCTTCAGGAAATTCCAGTGTCAGTGGGGTTAGAGATCAGGTAATGTGCAATTTAGGCAATCTTAAATAATGTTCAGTCTCTTGGATCAGAACAAATTTTTAAAATGTTTTTTTTTCTCTTTTCAAAGTGTTTTTAATTCCTTATCTATAAATTTATTTTTAATCTCTTGTATTTTATCTGAGGCACACTTTTCTGTGTTCTATTTGAAGAATTACCACTTCTGCTATATGGGTAGAAAATGTACAGTTTAGTAGACCCCTGAGTGACATGATAGTAGCTCTTCTCTCTGATTACTATTATTATTTTCTCACTGGAGAGTAAGAAATGGTAAATTGTAAATAATGTATTATCATGTAATGTATTTACATTGCATGAAAACTTGGACTAAAAATGATTTCTGTCAACATTATCCCCTGGTGCCCCCTTAAAATTAATGGTTTTAGGGCATTTTTGGTGCCCAAGAATACATGAATTTTGGTTGGTAAGAATATTCCATAATAATGAATTGAAGTTCAGGCTATTTTTTCAATAATATATGTTAATTATTTGTTATAGCCATTGAAACTTTTTCTAATTAATAATATTTGGACCCTGCAATAGAATAAAGCTTTTCAAGTAAATCCATGTCATAATGTTTTTGAACTGATGCACTGATTTTTTTTATGATTATGAAGTGTACATTTGGAAGGATATAAGTTCAGTAAAAGGTACTCAGTAGACCCAAATAGGCATCTGTAATTCAAACTCAGAGTATGCTTATTCTACAAAAGAAATGGAATAGATTAATTCTGTAGCTTTATTAATTCAAAGTCTAGTTTATGTAAGGTCACTCAGTGAATATTTAGGAAATGGATTTAGTAGTACATACAACAATATGATATGGAAACAAGCCTCTTCCCTAAAAGTAGATGTGGAAAAGGGTCTGTTGTTGGACAGTTATAAAATGTTTGGAGACCTTAGTCTTTCTGAGATTTACCGTTAGTCTTCAAGAGAATAAAGGTTATGGTTGATCAAAAAAAGAAAAGATACTCAGAGAATCTGTACTAGAAAGGAATTTAAGTTCCAACCTTGGTTTAGATGCACATCTTTCTTAGGGTGCTGTAAAAAAAAAAAGCTGAAAATAAAATATTTGGTCAACCATTCCATTATGATAAACACTGTGTGTTTATGTGTGGTGCTGTCTAGATAAACACACAACATATATATATCTAAGTGGCACCTTTACTGTTCAGGAACATTTGTATTGCATTCAAAACAGGCAGAGTATTGAAAATTGAAAGGTTCAGTCCTTTATTTTGTAAATTCAGCTTGCACATACAAAACTTATTATCTCAGCATTTGAGTGAGCCCTGCTTGTGAGTAGTGTAATTAATTAAAAGGTTCAGTGGTTAAGTATTGCTACAAGTGATTAAAAAAAAAAAATGTTATTTTTAAAGACAGACTGGAAGACAAATATAGTTGAATAACAAATACGTGGATACATGCATAGATCCATAGCTTGGAAAACAACTGGTGACAACTCACTATTTTCCATCACTTTTCTTCATTAAAAGAGGCAATTGATGAAATTGCAGTTGAGAGTAGAGAATAAGGAGTAAATAGTAGTCTCCATTTTGAAATTCAGCAAAGATCCTTACAGCAAAGGAAAATCAGGGCAAACATCATACTTAACAGACCAAAGCTGATGGCAAAATGTTTAATTTGTCAAGTCTTAAATCACAGAGCTGAAATATGTTGATAAGCTGTTTTAATCAATCTAATCTCTCCAAGATTGTGCACTTATACAAAATACCAAATTTAAAACTATCTGTCTTGAAACAGCAACTGATTTTGTTTACTAGTATCCTAACCTTGCCCGTCTACCGTCACCACTTTTTATTTTTTTTATTTTTTATACTTAATCTTGTTAGTGAATTATGATTTAAAATAATGGACACCTTTCTGCTGAGGGATTGGTCACAGCCATAGTCTCTAGCTAAAGTGCTACAACAACAATAATACACATCACAGGATTAAAATATTCTTCTGTCTACATGTTTACCTTATTGAATGTCAACAGCTGTCCTTACCTTGGATGATTCTGAAGTCCTTCAGGAGAATGACTGTCATACATTGCTGTAGACAGAGCATGGAAAATGACAATATAATGACCAAAGCATTCATTCTGAATCTTGTTTTTCCTGTTCTCTCTTCTGGTGCATTCTCAATCTGAAAAAAAAAGATCTATGGGGTCTGAGAGTCTTTTAAGAAGTTTTTATAACAGTAACAGACTGTAATCATATTCCAAGGCTTTAAAATTATCTGCAATGTAGTTTAAAAATATGCATATGCTTCTGTAATAAATTTGTCGTCCAATGTCATTTGGAAAAAATGTCCAAAGCACCTTAAAATTTGGCATACATGAACAAGATTGTTCCTATGACAGGTCATCAGCATGAGTAGGTAAAACATATACTAAGCAATTTTTGTGGTTGCTCTGTAGTTCTCAAAGTATTTAATTGTCTTTACTAATGAAACGATAATGTAGCTGTTGTTAGATTCAGAAGTAGAACACAGAATAAGCCCAGTTCATAGAAGCCTATTACTTGAGTAATTCTAAAATAGATAGGTATTTTCAATGACCTTTTTCCTGCCTGAAACACAAATCACAGTTGCCTGCTATCACAATCTTCCCTGAATCTGTAAACTTAGGAGATCTGAAAATCTTACTGGGTTTCTGTGTAAATATTCAAAGCCAAACCAAGAATGGCATATAGACTGAGTGCATTTTACAAAGCCCATAACAACTTCTCTGTAGCATAATGTTTTAGCTTTATCTATCTCATAACCACTAAGGCTTAATAACTATACTTTAAAATATTATACATATCATTGAATTATAGTACAGTTATTTATCTTTGAAAGATACATTGCTATTTCACTGGTTCCTGTAATAGCTAAACAAACACTTAGTAGAATGTGAATGTCTATTATTTTAATTGTTAGTGAAATGTGACTCTTCTACTGCTGTTAGCCTTGAAATACATTTGTATTTCCTTAGCCAATGCTACACCTTAAGACTTCAAACAAACACTGTGGCTACAAAGTTCAAATGTAGATTTTTGGATACAGAGTATATATCCTGTGGTAATTTCAAATGTTAATGACCCTCCCTTTCCATACTCACTCGTTAAACTTACAAGCATAAGTATTTTAAATAACAGAACTGAAGAGGTTAAAGGAATAAATTAAATATTGGAAAAATATTAGATGTTACATTTCTTTATTATTTGTGGACTTAAGGTGCTTGTGTTTTGTAAGATTTTTTTTTAATATGCTTTTACGTAGACAGCTCTTTGTGTCTGTGGAGGGAAGAAAGTGGCAGCACAGGAAAAACACAAATTCTGGAAATCTGATTGCTGACATGAACAACTGTCTTGAATCAGAACATGGACTAATAAACAAAACCAAACCCTCTTTGTTTGCTAAATACTCATAATCCTCAATTCAGTTTTTAAAATATTTGACTTTCACTTAAATCACTGGTGTTCACTTTTAACAGTGACTTCTGCATAAGAAAAAGGAAAAAAAAGTTTGCAGATGTAATCACAATGTGCAGGTATAGAAGGTCATGCTTCACTAAGCACTATCTACATCTCTTTATTACCAGTTTAGCATGATTATATTCAAATTTTCTTCTGTATTCAGTGGCTTGATTTCTCATATAAATCACTAGGCAGGAGATAGAGAGACAATAGCTTTTACTAATGGATACTGAGTATATTGAACACCTCTTGAAGAAGCAAGAAAAGAAGATGTAGCAAAACTAAAAAGGACTAGCCTGTGACAGATATATTCCAGGAGAAAGAAAAAAGTTAAAAGTATGGGACAATACTGTACTTGAAAGGATCAGGTAATATTTGTCCATCCTTTCAACCTGTCACATACTGTTGTGTAACTATAAAACCAGTAGCAAAATATAATTTCATTTTAGAGTAATGACTTCAGAGGAATTTTTTTTGTATGTGGTTTATGTTTCCTCAGCTATCTTCTCAGTTGCCACCAAACTAGAGTAATATAAAAGCTAGATAAGCATCATTTAGTCTGGCGCAATGGCAAGAATTCTCTGCTCTCTGTAGGCTTGCTGTTTGAATCACAATAGTTGCCAGTTTAAATGTGCAGGTCTATAAAGTAGTTATCTCAAGAGAAGTAGAAATAGAACATCAATCATCTTTACTGACTCTGTTTGCCTCTGCCTCAAATTCAGAGTTTTCCCAAATAGCTTAGGAAAAAAATCCTGAGTTTATTTTGTAATTGTTCACTTACCCCCATATTGGTATAGTTGTATGTTCTGTGATTTCTCCACCATTATAAAATTTACATTTTATTTTGTACCATCCCTGAGAAAGACCATTGAACCAAGAATTTTAACTGAGACTCTGTTTTCAAATATAAGCCCCTTACTTTCAGCTCATAATAGTTCCACTAGTACCTCCAAGTTTCTTCCTTTCTTCTTTTTCTTTCCTCATCTTCCCTTGGTTTACTTCTGTCTGCAGTCATCAACATCTTATTGAAGGGAAAAAGGCCTTCCCTACTCTTTTTCTGTTTTGTTTTGTTGTATTTTCTTAATTGTAAAAACAACAATCACTTTTTTTTTCTTTATTTTTTTTCCCCAAGATGCCAACAGAGGTGTCAATGTCTTCTACTTTCTATGTATTACAGTTGTTACAAAAGACAATAGTTCTGCTGTGTTTGGAAACAGAATATTCCCTTGTGACTATATCCTCCCTGCCTGCCTTCCTTCCCTTACAAATGGATACGTCTCATATATCTATTATTCTGAGAACAAAATTACATAAACAGGTTCAGCCACAACCATACCCTAGTTTTCACAGTTACATTAAATACAACTTAGATTTTCTTAGGCTTAGTCTCTACTTTACTATATAAAATACCGTACTTCTGTAAACGTAAAAATTTCCCTACATCTGATAGTATATGCTAAAGCCATCTTACTGGATAGAATAAAACCAAACAAATTTATCTGCAATACTAGTAGGTAGTATTGCTTCAAATATTTTTAAAGCAATATCCATGAGTGGAAGATAGCATGAATTCTTTTTAACTCTGATGAAACTAAGCAGTAAAAATGAGTATTGATTTGGTTAACTCAAAATCTAACTCATTTTGCTTAGTCAAGAAGTCTGCAGCTTAAATTTTCCACACTGGATATTAATCAGGAAATAGGTTGCATTTTGAATTTGAAATGCAATGCATTCAAGGGACAACTTCATAGTCTTAGAATATACAGGTCCTTAGGGCAATGGATTAAATAGCCTGTTCCTATCCCTGGCATACTCACCTGAGACTTCTGATATGGGTACCAGTTAATTGCAAGGACAGATACCTGCTAGGAAAAGACCTACTTAATTGCAGTTACTATTCAATAGCTGTTGGTATAGCAGTGGTTTCTGCATATTATTAATCTAGACTGGATTCAAAAGAAGCCTTGAGGGTGCATCGTCTTCCTTTCTCCTCCAAGGTTACATATTGAAGCAAGAGTGTATGTACCATAAACACAGACTTACTGAATCTGTCACTTACAGTCACCAGGAGTTAAATTTCAGCTTAAAAAATATTGAGAAATTGTCCTTATTAAAAAAAAAGTGAAGAGATTTCTGGAGTTTTTTAACCTAGCAGTAACTCTGTGTGCATAAGTGCACCTGACTGTTAACTGTAAATGCAAGTCTCTGGAAACTGCAGCTCAAGCTGTGTTTGCAGCTGCAGGATGCTGTTGTAATAACCTAGAAAATGTCCCAAGTGAACTTTTCTTGGCGGCTTCTGAAATACTGCGTTTTCATATTGAGGAGACCAAAAAAAGAGAAATCCTAAAACTACGGTCCAAACCAAAGCAGAAAAAAAAACCCAAACCAATCTCAGGGTGTTAAATTAATTAATTAATTCAAAGCTTTCCACCACAGTAACTTATTATTTTAGTTTATACTTCCTTTTAAAGGGCTTGAATTGAAACAAAAATTTAAGTTCAAGTGTCATCATAAATCATAATCTGTACCTGTACTACTTTTTAAGCTCTGATACTAGAGAGATAGTCCTTGGCTTAAAAGACTGGAACAGTGCCTACAATCTCTGCAAACAGTGGTGCTGGGGTAGCAGATTTTACTGTATTTGTCTGGTACAGAGTTGAACACCTTTATAGCAGCCAGTGTGCTGCTGTGTTTTGGATTTGTTTCTGAAACAGTGTTGATAACAAAACGATATCTGGTCTACAGCTGAGCAGCAGTTTGCACAATGTTAAAGCATTCTATTTCTTTTTACTTTCTCTTCTCTGCCTAACTGAGTAGGCTGGGGATGGACAAGAGATTGTGAGAGGAAATAGCCAGGACAGCTGATCTGACTTGGCCAAAGGGGTATTCCATGCCATGTAATGTCATGCTCAGCAAAAAAGGGTGGGAATTTGTCTCCCAAGATGATATTTTGTATAAAATTTGGTCTGCCGGTGGGAGGTGATGAGTGGTTTCCTTTGTGTATTTTCTTTTTTTCCTCTCTTTTTTTTTCACTAATTAAACTGCCTTTATTTTGACCCATGAATTTTCTTGCTTTTGTTATTCCTATTTCCTCCTCCGACCTGCTGGGGAGGGTGGAAAAAATGACGGAGCAACTATCTATGTGCTTGGTGGCTGGCTGGGGTCAACTCACCTCATTGGTGAACTAATTGTAAGTCAATACTACATCATTGTTGCAGCCTGAAATTAATAAGACTGAGCTTATATACAAGATATGTCAGCATCCAGGGTAGGAGAAATGATTAACATTGAAAACTTGTGCAGCATGACTACTTCAAAGATGAACAAAATGTCCCTCAAATCTTGCTGATACACAAAAAAGATGAAGAAAATAAATTAAAATAATAAAAAACCCTAGCAAAGCCACATTCACATGAAGCAACACGTTAAAATGGTGGTGCTATTTCTTCCATGAATTAGAACAATTCTAAACATTGCTACTGGGGGCAGTGCAGTGGCTTTTAGGAGTATTTCTGTTTGATAGTTTCTTGAATATTCTTTGACTAAAAATTTGATTTTACTATTCTGTGCTTGAATAATATTGAATGCACAATCATGTTCGTAAAATCTACAGACTCCAGGAAGATAAGGGGTACAAATGTCATATTCATTATGACTACATTACTGTTCTAACCATAAGAATGTTTCACTATGTTGTGACATGCAGTTATATAAAATGATTTTGATGTTTCACCAGTATAATATCCTATTAAAGATACAAATTGGTATTCTGTTAGTGTAGCACATCCCTGAAGTCCTTCAGGAATTACTACTGAATTTAATTTTTCATTTAGCCAGCTACATGATGTACATTTATTAACAAAATGGAACTTTGGTATATCTGCAGTGAATTGAGTTCACCCTTCAGGCAAACAAGTCCCTCAAAGCTCAAGAGTTTTAGCTCACAAGCTGTCTGAGTATCTCACAAGTTTGCTTCTTTCTGCAAACCTAAAAGCACTCAACAGGCTTATGTGGAAGGGATTGCCTAAAGGAAATGTGAATATTTCAACAGTGAACCACTGCAACCTTTCACAGTTGAAAAGAAAGGCATCAAAAAAATCCTTTCAGATGTGTTTTGGAAGGAAATCACTGATCATGTAATTTAAATTATTTTAAAAAGAGGAAGTATGAATGAAGAAGAGGTACAGAAGATTAGTGGCTGGGTCAAAAACATTGGTAATGAGAAGCGAGAGAAGAACATGTGCTGAATACAAAGGGCAGGGACCAAAAACAGTTGTTCAAGTAATCAGAGAGACAGACTTAGAGGAAAAGCTACAGTTAAGAAAAATAGGTCCAAGCTGCTCTAGTAATTAAATACTTGAGTAGGACATTGTAAAAAGTAGTGAGACACAGAAGTATTTATTTTTCATAGATGCAGGAAGAAAAGAGTAGAGATTTAGTTAACACTAATTGACTACATTGTTAAGGACAAGATGGACTAGAATTTTCAATTACAGAGGATACTCATTCTGGGACTTGAGAATTCTGATGCACAACTCATTTGGGCATTAAAGGAATAGTAAATGAATGTCATGTGATCTGGTCAGGGCTGACAAGTGTTAAATATTAGTCTTTATGCACCAGCAAATCTGCACCTTTTGACTGTGATCATTAAAAAAGGATCAGAAAGTTATGGAAAGAATGAGGTGCCTGATGCCAGTCAGACTAGAACTTATTTATCATAAGACATGATACCCTCAGGATCAACTGTGTCTGATCTGAAGAGCTCACAAATATACTACAAAAAGCAGCATGAGCTGATGCAGGAGAACAGATACAATGTATTAGTGGACAACAGTTTGAGACAGGTACTATTGAAATTACACCATGCACATTAGAACAGGAGAAGACTTCACTGCAAGCACAGAAAGAACATCTAGGGAAGACTGGCTGAAATCAATAGGATCATCTTGAAATACCCTTAGATATTCAGAACCAGAAGATGTCAAGATGGGGAAGGGGAGTAAATTTGTTCATTTATTCATAGAAAAGAAAATGTGAAGATACCAGATAAGACTGAAGTAAGTGATCTTATCTTGCCTCGCCTACCTAGAACTTGATTACGAATTGTTACAAATTTACTTATTACTTGTTACAAATCTTTACCCAGTCCAATTTTAAAGAAATACCCCAAACACACAAACTCCAAGATTAAGCACTCCATTCAGTTTCTACCACCTATGCACATACTTTCTGTTTACTCATCAAAGTAATATTTTTTCCTGTCTCTAAGACTCCTTCCTCAAGTTCCCCCTTGCAAGAGTTGACTATGCTTTATTAAGCTGAAGATCATTCAGATGTAGAAACAGCACAGGACTTCCTTCAAAATGCTTCTAACTTGCTCACAAATGTAGAACAATAAACCTATTTGTCTAATAGCACTTGAAATTTAAAAATAATAGATAAAGAAGAAACAAAGAGGAGAATCCAGAGCAACATTTTCAAATGCCTCTCCATGATTTCTTGCTATATATGGAATCAAAAAGATTTACTCAAAAAGACTTCACCTCAGAATCTAAGGAGAGAATGACAGACCAGGGTTCCTGTTGGAACACACAGAAATGTAAAATTAAGACATTTTAAAATGTTTTCTTAACCCATCTTTGTTTTTGCTCTTGTTATTACATCTTATACTACTCATGGAGAAATAAAATGCACTTAGAGCTCTACAAGTACATTAAAATTTAACGTTCACTATAGTGGCTTAAAAAACTGATAATATTCTATTCCCAGGTGATAGTAATGAAAAGATCAGGGATGCAGGTATTCCTGGAACTGTCAGATGCGATCTAACACACTCAAATCTATGTGTCTCGTTGTCT
Source organism: Piaya cayana (assembly GCA_013389865.1). NCBI lineage: Eukaryota > Metazoa > Chordata > Aves > Cuculiformes > Coccyzidae > Piaya > Piaya cayana. Next base: position 153,513 of record WAAB01021046.1, on the reverse strand, counting down.
TTTGGTGATTTTGATGTTGACATATCTTGCTGAACTTTCTCTTATGCAGAAAACAAAAGTATCAAAAATACAGTTGACTTTTTTTCCTCAAATTGAATGTCAATCTGTTACCCATTCAGAAACATAGTAGAAGTTATATTACATAAATTTTGCAAGTAGGTCATACCAGTATAACAGAGAAACTGCAAGAGGCATGCCATGTTTTCTCACAAATCATCGGTTTGGCAGAATCACTACATAAGCCAAAAGCCATTTTTTTAAATTACTGTAGTTTTTATGCTGCTGTGTAAACAATATTCTTCCTTAAAATTATAATAACTTCCTTTATAAAAGCCATTATCTTCAAAATGTTTGTTTCATCTAGACTGTAAATTTCACAGGATGGATAACAAAACTATTTTCCTGGTATTATCTTACGGCAATTAGTTATAATGAAATTTAAGCCAATTGCATGTTCAGCTATTATCAGCTGTCTAAGACTCTTTTTCAAATCCCAGTGATCTCATTCCACAACCCATTTTATACAGGTACAGGTATCTTGATAATTGCTTCCAATGATTCCATTCAATTTAGGAAGATCTATTTTGCAACATTTATTTCATATTTGATCTGATAAATGATATACTTGTATCATTTCTCTGTTTTCTGTGCATTTGGAATTTCTGACTCATTTGCAATAGTCAAACTACAAAAGCTATTAGTCAACCGAAGATTTAATCTCAAGTAAATACTTCAGATTAAGTGAATTGCTGTACTTTACATTTCAGTTATTTAAGTAGTTAGAGCTGGACAGTTTAGTTAAGAACTCATTTAAATGAACTGTTCTTTTGGGTAAATTTTAACCTGTGACACTCAGTTATATAGTTAGTATATTTTAGCTGAGTGGACAATAACTTATAATTGAGCAACTTGATAAAAATCAGTTTGTTCAGTTCCTCCAGAAATGCTACAGCATTTTTAAATGTCTTTACGATAATTTTTAATTCTGAAGATGCAGCTGGAAAAAGTCCAGAAGAATCAGGATAGCTAGAATATCCGGGGCAGAAGAGCCAGGATATTGTGGAAGTTGGTTATGGTGGCAACAGAAGAAGGAATTCAAATCACTGCTTTGTACTCTGTAATGGTAGACTTGTTAATAACAAATGTTAACATCACTGAGATGGAGCAAGAGCCACTGCTAGACTGTATAATACTTAGAATTCTGTCTTGAAGTGTCTAGAGGCATTAAAAAAAAAGAAAAATAAATGGATATCCAGACTGAAATACTTTCTAGAACCTGCTGTTTCAGTCAAATGAATAGGGCATAGTTTTCTTGTTTTAAGTGTGGAAAATAAGAAGTGACATTAGCATGCTCTTTTAGTACAAAGTCTTCCGTCGCAGAAGACTAAAGGTCTGACATGAAAAGAAGATAACGTGTTATCTGTTCTCATGATTCATCATATAATTTTAGGCCTGCAACTAGAACAGAAACCATCACATCCTCAACTGTTGACTCTTTCACCCTTACCATCTAATTGAAACCTTCTGCATCTATAAATAAATCATAAAATTCTCCTATCCATATTATGAGATCCTGAAGGCTTCCAAAACTAATTGACCCTCTGTTGCAAAACATAAAAATCAGAATACTAAGTTAGCTTTGGGAGGTAGTGTAATATCCTATTATGCATTATTCAGGAGATTTTCAAGCAGAAACTGGATGCTTTAGAAAAGGATATTATTTGACTGAAGAGAAAGGTGTGGGAATATTGCCAAAGTGAAGATTCAATTATACAAAGAAGGAGGTGAAGTAAAAAAAAAGAAGATAAAATGCAACTGGAATGTAATATTCTCTTTGCAAAAAATGAATGAAAACTCAAACAGTTGAATCTCAATTTAAACTTTATGGAAAAATATCCAGATTTTTTTTGTTTTTTTGACTTCCCCAAGCTAAGTGTAATTCCAATCAGTAGGACTTAAAACTGATATTTTTACTCCAAGTAAAAGAAAATTGTAAATCTTGCTCTTGGTATAATAGTATAAATGTTTGCAGTGAGAGTGTTGCTATTACTTCAATTGAAATAAAAGCAATAGTCATCACTGATTTACAAATGTAAATTTAAGTCTCCCTCCAATTTGTTCTAAATTTGCTTTAGATCATGTAGCATCAGGTAATATGATACTATTGCTTTAAAAAAGATAGAATATACCAATTGTTTATTTCACATTTTTCTTTCTGCATTAAACACAGACTTCAGAATGTTTACTGGGGATTAAATTTCAGTATTACTGAGGGTAGATTTAAAAAGTATAGTGCTCAAGGAGGTGCAGTCTTCAAATACATGTACAGTGAAAGCATAGAAGATGATGCAGATACATTCTCTGTGTTTGTCCCACTTCTGAGATAGGCAGGAAGAAATAAGACATGTTCATTGTTTGTCTTCTTCAGCTCTTGAAACTGACTTTATATTTTACAGATTTTATATTCTGTTGTCTCTAAGCACAACTCAGCACTACTAGGCATTCCCAGATATTCTTGCTTAATAATATTTATTTTGCTCAGGATGAAAATTCTAACTCTTCAGAGCTAAGTATTGATTAGAGACAATTTGGAAAATCCTCAGGTCTGTGGGTCTTAATTCTTAGGAATTTGGAAAGCAACACAGAGGTGCACAAATGATTTGGGGGATTTTCAAAGTGTGTCATGTGTCCTAATACAACTACTGACTATGCCAACTAGGAGTAGAATCATTGAACAGTTTGGTCTGGAAGGGACCTTAAAGATCATCTGTTTCCAACATCCCTGCTCTACTGAACTGACCCAAACCATTCTATGACTTTATGATTCTGTGACTTTATAATTTAAATGTCAAAATGAACAAATTGATTTAATTTTACCCTTTAGACTAACTTAATTTCCAGTATTATATTAAAGAATGAATATTAATGATTAATTTTATGTTGAGTAGTATGTTATATTAGTAAAAGGAACCTATTTTACAGACCTCGAGGTAGTCCATTCTACACTTTAATTTCATGGTAAGTTCTCACAGTTTATTTCAGGGAGGTTTCAAATTTTCATTCTAAATACAAATTAGTAGACACACTGAAATAATAGTATTCTAACCGGTCTTTTAAGTATTTTGTTAATATTTCCTTATTAAAATTAATAGAATACACACAGATTCAAGAACAGAAATGTGTATTAGCATTAACTAAATAGTACATATGGTAATAAATACTATTGACTTCATCTGAAGATCTGAAGAATTCTAAATATTTAATAGACATAAGTAGTTTTTTTTAAAATATGTAGACATCACTTTTTTGTAAATAATAAAATATTTTTTTACAGACTACATGAAAGATAGCAAATCCAGGCAATATTATAGAATACATCCTCTACTTGTAGTTTTTACTGAGGAAGAAAATACCATGTTAGTGAGTCACAACATATCAACAAATCGGTTTTCCACTTGATTGGTTTTATATCTAATATATAGCCTGTGACAGTTTATGGGGATGGAAGATTCCACTGCTGTGTACATGCAAGATAGTATGACCGGTATCATCACACTGGTTGGCAAGAAACCGTGGGACAGTTAAGTGGGAGGAGAGAATGTGGGTCTGAGATAACTGCATAGGAACTTTTGGGACTTTTTAGTTGCTAGACAAGAGAAGCATTTGTAGCAAGTAGAGTTTTGCTGAATCCTTGTAACTGCGGAAATTTAGAGAGGAAAACCACTGGGGTAGCTGGCTAAGTGGGTATATAAAGCTTTGCTCATGCACAATAAAGGGTCTCCATTTTCACATCCAAATGGAGTCTGTCCTGTCAATTGCCACAATTTATTCATTTAGGTACATAAATTGAACAATTATATACATAAAGACTTAGAAGACATCAGCTCCAATTGTGAGTTATGGAATGCTTAAGTGCAGTCTTTTGTACAGCTACTTTTCAGTAAAACAGTAGTTTTAAAGATAATCTAACTACATCTGTGAAGATCCCTTCCAACCCAAGATTCTCCCCGTCTACTCCACTCTCACGAGACCCCAGCTGGAGTATTGTGTCCAGATCTGGATTCCCCAATATAAGATATGGATATTGAACTGTTGGAATGAGTCCAGAGCAGAGCTACAAAAATGATCAGAGGAATGGAGCACCTCTACTATGAGGACAGGCTGATAAGAGTTAGGATTGCTTAGCCTGGAGAAGAGAAGGCTCCAGGGAGATCCTATAGCAGCTTTCCAGTAGCTGAAGAGCACCTACAAGAAAACTGGAAAAGGAATTTTTACAAGGCATGTAGTGCTAGGATGAGGGGGAATGGCTTTAAATTGGAAGGGACAAGATTTAGATTAGACATTAGGAAGAAATTCTTCATGATGAGGGTGGTGAGGCACTAACACAGGTTGACCAGGGAAGTTGTGGATGTCCCCTCCCTGGAAATGTTCAAGGTCAGGTTGGTTGGGTCCTTAAGCAGCCTGATCTAGTGGGAGGTGTCCCTGACCATGACTAGGGGGCTAGAACTGGATGATCTGTAAGGTACCTTCCAATCCAAACCATTCTCTAATTCTATGATTGATTCTATGATTCCATGGCCTGGAAGACTGCAGAAGAATGAAAGAGCACTTGTCGGCAGGGCCTGCTGGCAAGACATAAATCTGCTTGGGTAACTGCAATGATGTCATACTTTTCCCAGTCTGGTCTGCTAAAAGGACTGCTAACAGCAATGGAATAGCAAACACATTTTTCTCTCTCCATCTGTGTGTGTGTTTTAAACTTTGACTGTTTGTAGTTGATTTTGTCTATTATTTTATGCATTAAAATACAGAATCAGAGAATCACTAGGTTGGAAAAGACTCACAGGACTGGGTCACCCCACTGAGTCCAACCATTCCTATCAAACACTAAACCATGACCCTCAGCACCTCCTCCATCCCTCTTTTAAATACCTCCAGGGGAAGGTGACTCAACCAGCTCCCTGGGCAGCCTGTTCCAGTGTCCAGTGACTCTTTCCATGAAATTTTTTTTTCTGACGTCAAGTCTGAACCATCCCTGGCAGAGCTTGAGGCCATTCTCTCTTGTCCTGTCCCCTGTCACTTGGGAGAAGANTGTCGACCAACACCCTCAGGTCCTTCTCTTCCAGACAGCTTTCTAGACAGTCTGCTCCTGATCTGTAGCTCTGCATAGGGTTGTTGTGCCCCAAGTGCATTGGTAAAGACATTGAACAGGGCTGGACCCAGCTTTAAGCCCATGGGGACACCACTTCTAACTGGCCTCCAACTGGAGTTCACCAGTTTTGATCATCCTATAGCCCTTCCCTGAACACCTGCCTTTGTTGCAGTGATGAGTACAAAACTGGATTCTAGACGTAGTCTAGTAAGAGAAAAACAGGGAGTGACTATCCTTGCCCTTGACTGTTCCCTTTCTTGTAGTTGGTGAGCTGAACACTCCCTCTGATCAGCAAGCTATTATAAATTATATGCCTGATATCCTATCTCTTGCATGGCCTTGTAAAGAAAACCTAGGTGTGTGGTGTGAAGTAGGGAACTTAATTCACAATGCTTCTCCTAGGTCTATGCTGATCTAACTTGGAGAATTTAAGACCTTTAGCATGTAGTTTACTTTTTTCACTTTGCTGAATAATTTTAGACATGCTCTGACATCATGCTGCCACACAGAGTTCCATGCCAAAACCGTGTGTAAGCCGGATTATCTGGGGCCTGAAACTGACACAGTAGCCACACCACACACCACTTCTATATTTGAACAAGTATCCTCCAACAACAATATGTGATGCTTAAGGATGACCAGCTTATTCCCGTTGATGACTACATTCTGATTCTACAAGTAAAACAGGTTTTAAGCTAATGGCGTGCCATTATACCCACTGATTATAGCTTTAAATAAAATTGTGCTTCTAACTTATGTTTTCTGTGCTTAGAAGTGTTTTTGGAGTGAAAAAGAGCAGAGCAGAGTATCCTCTATATTTTTTTACGATTCCAAAGCACTGAAGCAGTTCCATGATTACAGCCTGTACTTAATGATACACAGCAGCACAGTACATTAAGGAGATTTTATTGACTTCAATTATAGATAAACTAATCAGCAGATAATTACAGAAAGGAAAGGGGATGTAGCCACACAGTAAACTGGAAACACACGTATTACAAATCAATAATGTTCCATATTAAACACTCAAAGACCAATCATTCAATGATTAATAAAAATATATTTTACAATTAATTCACTCTCTGAAAAATAGACAAAATATGTTAATACTAAAGATAAATTATATCCTCTACAGTTCCTGGTTTATGCATACCTTATGCATATAAAAATCTTTATCATCTGCACAAAATGTAATTTAAATATTGTGTATTTCAATTAGACAGCAACTCTGCCCTTCTCCCTTCGTATACGTCAGGCAAAAAAAGAAGTATCTTTATAATTTCCCTTTGTTACAATTGAATAACACACAATGCTCGCAGAATTACAGCTAATTTATGAATAGCTAGCCTTTTTTCAACACATGAATGCTGAGTTTGAAACACTTCAGGACACTGATATTTCCTTTTTCGTTCAGCACTTCAAGATTTCATTTTCAATTCATATGTCCTTATAAATGTTGATATGGTATGCAAGTAAATCCTTTCAAGGCTGGAGTGTAAAGGCAGCAGAAAAAGTAACTCAACTATGTTCTATTATTTAGATATATCAAAAAAATAGTGAGAGGTTATTGTCTTATTTCTCTTATGCTGGCAATCATCTTGGCAAGTCATTAGCAGATGCAAAGTGTCTTCATTTTGTGATCGTCTTTCTCCAGTGATTCTGCAAAGTCCTCAGAGACTGCTTCCTTTTAGAAAGCCCCAGCCATCTTATGGAATCTCAATTTTCTTCCCTTGTGCCTTCTGCCATTTGAGTAAGACTGGGGCCCAGAGACATCACCATGTGCTTTCAGTGTCTTAAATCATACGGGAATCACATGGTTCTTAGATGTTGAGACTAACCATCAGAACTGCTAATCTCAGTCAATCAGTCATGCAGTCTCAGATTGAAGAGTTCTGAATTTCCATGTCAAATACTTTCATTTGAAGTTTTTATTATTTTCCTACATTTCTCTTCCTAGAATCTTGGCTACATTTTCAAGGGTGTCTCAGCAAGTCTAAGAATTGGAAACCTGTGCTGAAAAATTAGTCTTAAATAATCCTTTCACTTTACCATTCAGGGCATTCTCTTAATGGGTGTCTTGCAAGTGCATTCTGAGACTAATTATAAACCACAGAGACAGTTCTTTTTGACTTGCAATTTCCCTTTGTCTGAATGCTCTGTATAAGCAATTTCTTCAGGTTTTTTGTTCTATTTGGTTTATCAGAAGAAAAAAAAAGGATTTTCAGTTTAAATTATACAGGAAAATTCTACTTTATCTTGCCTGGTAAAACCTGGTTTTGAAGAAAGACCTTACAATAGCAAGGAAAAGAGAAACACAAGAAAGAGGAACAGTAGCATTCAGGCCTCCCTCTCTTTTTTCCCCTCTCCCTTTTACATTTTGCCAAGTTGTCATTGTCTTCCAAAATAACAGAGGATACAGCAGGCATTGGCAAGAGTTCTGTTCTTCAGCCTACTTACACAGTTTAACAACACAGGAAATTTTATTTTTAAAAAAGAGCATTAGTTTATTGTAGAATAGTCTCTAATAGTGTAGCATACTTAATAGAGAATGATGTTAGTTTATTATTGTGGAACCTTAGAGAAAAAATTCATTTAAAGCCTTTTTTGAAAGAAAGTAGTCATCAATGCCTGAGATCACTCGCCACTTATAAAATGCAGCAGCTTGTCTTCTCATTTGATAGAATTCATTTCTCAGTGTGTTCCTCACTGTGTATTTGGAAAAATATACCTTTAGTCCAATGTAAATTGCTGTAATATCTGATTAAGTTCAGATTAAACGACACTGGGAACAAAGGCTGATGTTTTTTACTATCATAAACCCCATCACTCATTAACAGAGTCCTTGGATAAAAATCCCAGCATCATAAAACATTCAAGAGCAGAAGGGTTTGAATCCTAGTACAAAGTGGACTTCAAACTTCACAGTTAGACACTAATTTCATGGGACTAGAATAGCTGCAGTTTTGCCACAAGTTTTGCATTCATGCAGGCTTGTACTACAGTTTATGCCAGCTGTTCCATGCATGACTGATGCTCTAAAAGTTTCTTACATTGTGCTTCTGCTCACTACACACAACACTGAAGAATTTGAATGCTATGGGCTCTAAAGTAGCTAGATATTATCACCCACTTTTATTTCCTTTGATAACCCTGTGGCAATACATACCACATTAAAACATAGTTTGGTTCTTTTTCAGGACTGAGTAGATGCTTTGACTCACTGAATAATGTCATAAGATCACATTCTCCCAGTTGTCAATGCCTGGTTCTGTGAAGTTCCTGTCTGGTGAAGAAAAATATCTTTCTAAAAGCCTCAGTGGTCTGTAGTAGAATAACATGATAAAAATATCAAATCCTTGGTTTAGCTTTGCCAGGCCAGTTGGAGTGAGAATGACATGGATCTCTAAAATTAAAGCTTTATTTGGCAGAGAAATATTTTGCTGCTGCAGGATGTATTTGATCTCAAGATACATTTCCACAATACCAGAAAATTGTGACTGCATTGTTTTGGCAATCTGACTCAATTGAAATTATATGTGATGACTGCAAATTGCCAATATTGAAAGAACACAGTGTAAAGAGCACAGAAGAATATGGAAAAGTCAAGAAACAGAGCTGAGTTTTCTGTCACTGGAAATATATTTACTTCACTGACTTGGATAAGGTCTGCCTGATTACTTCAGCAGTGGAACTTGCTCTTGAATGGAGATTCCTAATTTCCTGGAACCATACAGAATAATAGCCTGGGGAATCTCAATGCGTCTCTATCAAAACCATGGAAATTGTTAAAGAGGAAAAAGTTTGTATACTCTCACTTATCTCCCTGCCAATATAGATCTTATCTCCATGGTATAACTTCTAAATCTTTGCCAGCTGTGCTGGACACACTACTGTATTTCATGTGTCATTTGCCTCTGAGACATGAAAACTATGCCTGACAAAAAATTATGGATTATTAGCAGTAGAGTTCCTTCTCAGTACCAGGTACATATATAGAGGAAATAATTTGCATCACTCTTGCATTTTTTCTTGCTCTCCCCTTCCACCTTTTTTAAGATATTGACAAGTAGTTTTCTTCTCATTTTACTCTCTTCCAAAAAAGCCAGTCTTAGGTTTTTGAACACTGGGCAATGCAAACAAAATAGTAAGAGAAGTTTTCCAGGGTGGTAACTAGACTCAGAAGTTTCCCTTTCTAAAGTGAAGGTGTATTATCTGACTTATGTTTAAACTAACCACATACAGAAAAAAGTGCCTGCCCAATCCTGTTACTAGCATTGCCTCATTACATCTGTGTTTTTACATTGTATGCCCTTGTGCACAGAGTCACTGTTGCAGGAGCTTTGTACCACCGAATTTAACTCAGGATTTGCCCCTTAGCCTTTATTCCCAGGTTTACAGCAAGATATGATCAATTACTCATTAATGATTCTTGACATGTGTTTAGCTAATTAGCAAAGAAAAGCTGGCTGATAGAGTCTTTTATTATTTTAGGAAAGCTTTAGACAAGTTATAACTTTAACTCCTTACCTTTATATGTGTCTCTGTATCTCATCATAAAAATTTACAGATCAATAGCTTTCCTTGAATTGTATTTTTCTTCTACAGACAGGAATGGGCACAGCACATCAAATATATGTATCTGAGAGTCTCAAATACCATGATTAGTGGTGTTAAACTTTGAACTTACAATGAAATTATTTATGTCCATCAGCCCTTTGGAATGGACAACCTAAGTCTTTGGTTTTTTTTAAAAAGTAAAACTCTGTTTGCCCATATTTTTTTGTTCCTTGCTATTCCTTTGTTCTGCTTATGCTGATTGAGCTCTTATAGGATAGAACTAGTTTTTCAAAGATGGACATTTGGAAATTCTATGAGTCAAAAGACATGAGATGTAGTTGAAAAGCCACAGAGATGTGTGAGAAACATCACCATCTCCCAAGGGACACAATACAGCCTGTTTTCCCTCATGCATGTCAGCATGATTTGGTTACTGTGAACAAAATTATCAGGTGTACTACAGGATGCCTTTTGGAATACTTCCAGAAGGTCAGCTGCACTGCATGAATAGCTTGGCTCAGAGCTCATGGGTTCCTTTATTATGTTGAAATGGGAGGGGGAATACAGCATAATGTGATCCTGGATATGCCCCTTTTTCACACGGATGTCTGGTATCTTTTGCTGGAACAAGACAGAAATCACTTCATTTGCATTGATATATTCCTTAAAAAACAGTCAGTATCATGCATTAATGTAATAAAATTGTTCTTAATGCTTTTCATTATTTTTATGGAAGTTGTGAAATAAGAAAAATACCTAAAAACTTCCTCTGGGATTTCTTGTTTACTGATCCCTGAATTTACATATTACTGCTTATCAGTATCCTTTGTTTGCTGTCTATTTGGACTCTTACTTGACATTGTAGGGCCTACTGAGCTAATGTAAGATTTTGCTCAGAGACTTTTTGTAAACCTGCTTAAGATCTTGATCTAGTTTGGCTACTGTGTCCCCTCCAGCTATTATAATTTGACTTGAAATATAAAAAAGCAGTTATGTTTCTCTCTCACGATTTTTTGTTTTTAAAACTACTTCCTTGGTTTTAAGGTTTTCATAGAATCATAGAATAACCAGGTTGGGAGAGACCCACTGGATCATCGAGTCCAACCATTCGTATCAAACACTATACCATGCCCTTTAGCATGTCGTCTACCCATGCCTTAAACACCTCCAGGGAGTTATTATGTTCCAGATGTTTGGCTATTTTTAACTGATAGTACTGGTTCTGTTTTTGACAAGGGATACAAAGTGAACCAGATTGTGCAAGACCGCTGCTTATCCACTGCAAGTGGTTGCTTCCTTTTCCTCACCTTCTTACCCTGTGTGTCATTATATCTATCCAGGTGTCCATTACTCTTCAAAATATATCAACATGGTTTAGTAAGTTGGTTCATTAACTTCTTTGTACCTCAAATATCTATCAGCTAGTATCCATGATTTGCCTATCATTTTTGTTTCCTTCCCTGTTCTAATTGTGGTCCCCAATTCTTACAGTATTATTAACAATTATTTTTTCATCTGTTGATTCAAGCTATTATTCTCCCTATTATCTCAGGCTTTGAAAACTTCCCTGTAATATTAGTATCAACATCAATGCTTTCCTATCTTTTTCACTACCTTGCCTTTTTCCTCTCTTTGAGGGATCAGGAGAGTGGATAGTTACGTTTCAATAAATACATGCTTTCCAGGGGTCTTCATTAAATATTACATTTCTGCAGCTTGCAACTTCTCCTTGAGACCCTAAGGAATCTTGTCTTGAGCAATCTTTTTAGTTATTTAAATCAGAGTATATGTCACTTGGTGCTGGCTCTTAGTATACAAGTCATAACAAGCCACTAAATCTTGGGATATATTGATTTGCTTTATTTCATTTCCCTATATCAGGTAATGGTAAATCTATGTTTAGAATTAGAATTGCAAGGAAAAGGTAAGTCTATTAGAAAAATCAAAACCCAAAAGTTCTAGAATAACTGAACTCTTTGTTAAAAACTTTTAAATGTTTTTTTAATAGGGAAAATTTAAAATATAATTTTGGAGGCTTGGCGTGTTGCATAGATCACTGGTGAAACAGTGAATCTTACATCCTCAATAGTTACTTAGGGAAATCAAAGGAATTAGGTGGAGGAAAGGAGATAAATTATTTGTACTTTCTTTAATCCTTTTAGGTTTGTTAGGATTAATAATATAAGATCCTGCATAAAAATAAAGCTATAGCAGTGAGGTCTGATGATCCAGTTTTCATTCATTAAGAGGGTTTCCCTGACTACAGATATAAAACAAATTCAGATATTGTGTTTGCTCTGTTGGAATCTAAGCCTTCCAGTTCAAAAACTGCTGTGAACATTAATGAAGACCAGCAGACATAAAGCAATAGCATACCCTGATTGCAATCAGAATAATGAATTAGAAATTGATGTACTGTGGAATATAAAAGTAGGTATCCAGTAGTCAATCATATATGAAGAACTTTTTGATGACAGCAATGATTTCCTTGACTTTCCCTCTGACTCTTATCCAATAAATCACTGTATTTTACCAGTCAGATATATTTTCAAAGGTACCTCATATCTGGCTAAACTTAGAATAGTAAGGAAACTTGCTTTGGTTTTAGAATTTTGTGTTTGTTTGTGCTTGAAGTGTCTGAAATCCTTCTACCTGTGGATAAAGATTAAGCAAATGAAAGAGAAATCTGAGATTACTTGTGAAGAAAAAAAAAGGGGAAAAGCTTCTGAGTATTATTGACATTTACAGCTATAAAGCATTGCAATCATACACTGAACTTTCCAAATTGAAAGGGTTAGTGATTGGGAATAGGAGATACAATTAGCTAAAGCTCCCAAAAATCATCTAAATACAGATCAGAGAACTCTTTTATGATCATTGTCATGCTTTAAATATCCATTTAAAAACAAAAAAAAAATCAAACAAACCCTGCCTACTAGGAGAACAGAAAACTGACTGCAGAAGGGGAAGCCACTGCTGTGGGGTCATGCAGGACCATTCACACATGGTTAGTACCATCCGCTTCCACCTGCCCTTTCTGCAGGTGAAGGCTCTTCTAGCAGCAGAAATGACAGTGCACTGACTCTGCAGCTAACTTAGCATATACTCCTAGGGTGCATCAGAGATAATTTCTTAACCTAGGCAATAGACACCCCTACCCAAGGGGATGCAATGCTGGACCTGATGATCACCAATACAAGTGAGCTTACCAGTGATGTCAAAATCAGGGGCAGCCTGGGTGGCAGAGATCATGCACTGGTGGAGTTCAAGGTCCTGAGGGATATGGGACAAGTGAGGCATATAGTCAGGACCCTAAATTTCAGGAAAGCAGAATTCCAGCTCTTCAAGGAGTTATTTAATAGGACCCCCTGGGCTATGGTACTCAGGGGCAAGAGAGCAGAACAGAGCTGGCAAATATTTAAGGATGTTTTCCATAAAACACAAGAGAGCTCCGTCCCCAGGTGTAGGAAATCAGGCAGGGAAGGGAAGAGCCCAGCATGGCTGAGTCAAGGCCTGTTGGTCAAACTGAAGAACAAGAGGCAACTGCACAGGCAGTACAAGTAGGGAGAAGAGTTTAGGGACACTGCCCAGTTGTGTATAGTTGGGGTCAGGAAGGCCAAGGCACAGGTGGAGCTAAACTAGGAGCTACCAACCTCTCAGTCTCACCTCTGTGCCTGGGAAGATCATGGAACATATCCTCCTAGAAGCTATGCTTCAGGACAGGGATGTAATTAGTCACAGCCAGGATGGCTTCACCAAGGACAAGTCCTGTCTGACTGACTTAATGGCTTTCCATGGTGGGATAACCACAGCTGTGGACACAGGAAAACCTACAGGTTTTCCACCAGTGATCTATCTGGACTTCTGTAAAACCTTTGACATGGTCCCCCACAACATCTTTCTCTCTAAACTGGAGAGATATGGAGTTGATGGGTGGTCTGTTTGGTGGATAAGCAACTGGTTGGATGATCATAGTCAGAGAGTAATGGTCAGTGGCTCAAAGCCCAGGTGGATATCCATGACAAGTAGTATTCTTCAGGGGTCTGTACTAGGACAGGTACTGTGTAACATCTTCATCAATGATAATCACAGCAAGATTGAGTGCACCCTCAGTAAGTTTGCAGATGACACCAAGAATAGTGGTGCAGTTGCCAGAAAGTGGCAGTGAAAACATGGGATGTCATCCAAAGGGACCTGGACAAGGTGGAGAAGAGGGCCTGTTTGAACCTCATGAGGTTCAACATGGTCAAGTGCAAGGCCCTACACCTGGGCTGGGGAAATCACTTGTTTCAATACACAACGGGAGATGATGTGATTGAGAAGACCCTACAGAGAAGGGCTTGGGGATGCTGATTGACAAGAAGTTCAACATGAGTTGGCAATGTACACTTGCAGCCCAGAAGGCCAACGTATCCTGCACTGCATCAAAAGTATTGTAGCTAGCAGATCGAGGGAGGGGATTCTGACCCTCTATTCCTCTCTTGTGAGACCTCATCTGGAGTATTATGTCCAGTTCTGGGATCTTCAACATAAGAAGGATATGGAACTGTTGGAATGGGTCTAGAGGAGAGCTACAAAGATGATAAGAGGACTAGAGCACTTCTGCTATGATGACAGGTTGAGAGAGTTGGAATTGTTTAGCCTGGAGAAGAGAAGACCCTGAGGAGAACTTATTGTGACCTTCCAGTACCCAGGAGGGTGTACAACAAAACTGTGGAGGGACTTATTACAAGGAATGTAGTGATAGGACAAGGGGGAACGGATATAAATTGGAGTGGGAAAGACTTAGACTAGACATAAGGAAGAATTTCTTCACTATGAGAGCAGTGAGGCACTGGCACAGGTTGCCCAGGGAAGCTGTGGATGCCCCGTCCCTGGAGCTGTTCAAGGTCAGGTTGGATGGGGCCTTGGGCAGCCTGGTCTAGTTGGAAGTGTCCCTGACTATGCAAGGGAGATTGGATTGGATGGTCTTTAAGGTCCCTTCCAACTCAAACCATTCTACGATTTTATGATCTGCAACTGGGTAAACAGATTCCTAAATTGCAATATCATGATTAGTTTAGACTTAGAGATATACATTTTCAGTAACAGAGAATTTGCCCTCAGCGTCTCATGAGTGCAACCAGTCAGGGGAGCAGTACTCAAGGAATCCACAAACTTTAAAAGACAGGGTGTATGATCCATGTATTTGATTGAAATAATGTCTACCTATACTACAAACACATCAGCATATGTTCTTCATTGTTCTTTTATTCTTTTCCATACAAAAGTTAAAAATATATTTTCTTGCTTATTCCTGCCTTGTGGAATTGTGTTAAAGTATGTTTTTACCTTTTAAATTACACATAATAAATAAGTGGGAGTGCAAGGGATCAGCAGATTAGTAAGAGGGATTATGTCTGCAAGTAGCTTTAATATTTGACAACATCCATTCATGCTGTAAATTTCAGGTTTGTATGGATTTCTAGTGACAGCATTGTCTACAATGCCATTTGTATAGCTCTGAAAAATGCACACTCACAAAACTGTTGAGCTGTTCTGTTTCTGGGGATGCCTAAACAAGACAATAATTTTCCTTGGCCATCTCCCCTGTGGAATGATTACACTGACATAAAAGTTAGGCAGAAAATCTCCTTTTCTCTCTTATTGCTTCAGTGTTCAAATACTAAAATTTTGCTGGAGATAAAATGAATTACTGGATAGGCATTGTCTGCCATGAGGCCTCATTTTTATATTGTGTAAATATACATATGTGAAATATGAATAGCAGATATTCAAAATGCCTCAAAATAGCCCATGTAAGCAATTTCTCCCTTTTAGGAGAAATGTTAAGCAGTAAATATGTTTATTTTAAGTCTAATTTTTTTCTTATCCTATCTTAATTATATTTACATTTTGCTCAAATATCCTTGTGAAGCCTTCTGAAGTGAGAAGTATATCAACATCAAGAGGATATCAAGTAGCTCATAATATAATAAATAATAAAAAATAAAGCAAAAAACACATATTAGATGAGTTTTTATTAGTTGAATGAAGCACAATCCTGCTCAAGCCAGAACTCAGTTTTTTTTCACCAGCGTGATACAACACTTATTGAGAGATTTACCTCAGAAATTTTGGTGCATAAATTTTCGTAACAGGACCATTATTGAAATGAATCTGTTACCATGAAATAAAACACCATGGCTTAAATAAAATAATGAAAATCTCAGTTTAGTAGATGTGACAGCTTAATATTGATCTGTGGGATACTTGATATTATAGAAAAGATATAATTTATAACCCCCTCCCCCCCAAAAAAGAAGAAAATTTTAACTTGGAAACTATATATTTATTGAAATATGCAGCTGAAACACTCTGCACTATGAAACTCTGAGTTAAAACTACAGGATTTTTTTAAAAAATTATTTGTCTAAAAATATAATTTCAGAACATCTGTATTACAATCATATTTTAAATGAAATTAGCTTTAAAAATATAAAGAATATATTAAAGTAGAAAATATATTTCTTTTCAGTTTTTAGCATCATACATGGACCTTGGAGGGATGGCAATGCATTCCATGTACATTTACCTTTTCTTCTTGCATGCTTATTTCTGACAATCCAGGAAGTGAAATATTCTCCAAAATATTGTTTGCTTAGTGATTGTGGATTAATTTTATTAGTGTGTCAGATCCTAAGATAATAAATTTCTTTAAATCCTCTAGTCTTTCCTTAAGTGGATACAATCTATTATTATTCATTAAGGCTATCTGGAATCACGGTTTCTTTGATTAGATACTTGGACAGACATATTCACAGCTAAATGAAACGGATGAAATTCACAGTGTTGCAGTGACCAAAGGTACTTATTATAAAGTTCAACAACACAGAGATTGGCAGCAGTATTACTGTTACGTCTATATCACACCCCAGATGGGTACAAATAATATTTAAACATGATGACCACAAGATTCAGCATCCAGTGTCTGTGTTGTTCTTAATATCTTTTCTAAATGTACTGTATCACACAGGATTTTCTATATTTCGGTCTGAAGCCCTGTAGTGGGTTTACATGTCAACGTTTTGGTAGCAAGGCTTTTTCTGTGAAAAGCTACTAGAAACCTCCTCTATGCCCAGCAGAGCTAATGCCAGCCAGCTCCAAGATGGACCTGCTACTGGTCAAGGCCAAGCCAATCAATGATGTTGGTAATGCCTCTCTCATAACATTTTTAAGAAGCAGGAAAAATAGACCCTAGGTAACACCAGGAGCAGTCAGAGGAGAGGGGTGAGAATATTTGCAAGGAAAAACTCTGCAGACACCAGGGTCAGGGAAGAAGGAGGGGGAGGACGTGCTCTGGGAGCTCATATGGAGCTGATATTCAGCTGTAGCTTGTGAAAGACCCCACATCAGAGTAGGTAGATGCCTAAAGGAGCCTGAGCCCCCATGGGAAGCCCACACTGAAGTAGGCTCCTGCTAGGACCTGTGGACCCATGGTGGACCCATGCTACAGCAGTCTATTCCTGAAAGAATGCATTCCGCAGAGGGAACCCACTCTAGAGTATTTCATGAAGAACTGTAGCTCATGGGAAGGACACGTATTGGAGAATTTTGTGGAGGACTGTCTCGTGTGTGAGAGACCTCATTTTAGAGCAGGAGAAAAGTGTGGGGAGTCTTTCACCTGAGGAAGAAGGAGCAGCAGAGATAACTTATGATGAAGTGACTGTAATTGCTATTCCCTGCCCCCCTGCACTGTTGTGGAGAAGGAGGCAGAGAAAATCTAGGGTGATTAAGACTGGGAAGAAGGGAGTGGTAGGGAAAAATTGGGAGTGATTAAGACCAGGAAGAAGGGAGTGGTAAGGGAGGAAGAGTTTTGAGGTTTAGTTTTTATGTTCTCATTATAGTACTCTGATTTTGATTGGTAATTATTCAAACTATTTTCCCCAAGACAAGTCTGTTTTGCGTGTAACAGTAACTGGTGAATGATCACTCCCTCTCCTTACCTTGACCCATAAGACCATCATTATATTTTCTCCCCAGTGTCCAGCTGAGGAGTGGAGGAGTGATGAAGTGATTTAGTGGGCACCTGGTGTCCAGCCAGGGACAACTCACCACAAACCTATAGTAAAATCCTGTGAGTTATTATTTTTCCTCTTATTTCATGTATATACATATATATATTAATATGGGGCAGAGGATTTGATGATGAGATACAGGATATAGCACGCACTTGCTCTTTCATCTTGCATTCCACAACTCTACCTAACTTTCACCAGTCCCATTAACCCTGAGTCTTTCGAGAAAGGAACCTTGACAAATTTTGTCTGACTGCTGTTGGTCAAGTGTCATTACCATAAAGAAATAGGAAAAGGGGGCTACAGTTATATACAGTGTGGCAAGCATGTTCTACCTTCCATGAACTTTCTTACTCATGGCTCAGAGGTTTACTTTCCAGAAATCTCACATGAGTTACAAAACAACCAAATTTATGGTGTTCCTGTCATTAGGTAATAGGGCTGGACAGAAATTTACCATCAACCTCAACATGACAGCACTCTGCCATAGCAGTTTTGCTGACTTTACTGTGACAGTACTTCATTTTTATCGATTACACCTGCGATGAATTTGGCATGTCCTGTTTAAATGTGGTGAGTACATTTTTGAAAACTCAAGTATATGTTTTACTTTTTGACATCATTATGTCAGAAAGCTCTGGGCAACAAGAGATAAACAAACCCAATTTCTACCTGTCAGGAAACATTGTGTGTCTTGTCTGTGGTGGCCAATTTTGCTTGCCTGATAATGTTGAGGATTTCAGTGCCAAATGTCACATCCATTTTTGGGTTTTTTTTTCTGTCATAACTTGAGTTTCTCTTATGTGACAGAGGGTCTCTGCTCAGGTATTCTGTCTCTGTTAACTTACTTTTGAGAAGGAAAAAGTAAATTCTGAAATACTTTGGTGAAAGTAAAAAGAAATAACCTTCAATATAAGACAAGCAGAGTGGTTCAACAGATATGCTTTGAATAGAGGAAGCCCTTTCTCAGTGGTGTATGGTGGAACACAGTAGGAATCACAGAAAATGTTTCCTTCCTTGTGTTTCCTTTCTGTTTGGTCTTCTGGGGACAAATCTCTGGGGTGATTTGGGATCTTTCTGTGACAGTTCATGCTTTACATCCTAATCCATGGCATTTTTCTACATAGCTTTTTTTTTTCTGGCATAAGCATATCTTCTGAGCCCTTAGATCACTGCACATTTGCTCCTTCTCTCTTTTGCATCAACAGACTTCCATTTCTTTTTAAGTGTACAAAGCCCCTTGAGTCCCAGAGAAGTTTTTTTCCTACCCTGCCTTTGTTAGGTCTGTTATTTTATTCTGTTTCAAGAACATTCATTTTTTTTTGTAAGGCAGGAAACTGTTTCTTTTAGCTCCAGTGAACTTAATTTTAGCATCAATCACCTGTTTTAAATTCAGTAATAAGTTTTAAGTAAGTATCACAGCTAATCCTTAATTATCCTTTCTCTGACATGTGACTGCTGGAGATCTTGTCAGTAGAGATAAGCCTGATACTGCAGGTTCTAGAAGCAGATGACTGGAGCTTCACTATTCTGTGGAGGATTCCTGTCTTCGTTCCTAAAAATATGTGCCTAAAAGAATTTATTGTGTTTTGCACATATATAGAAAAATAAGATGACAAAACATGTGAGAAAAATATGTAAGTTTAAATACAGTTATACAAAAAGCCATAAATGCTTTTATATTTGAGATCTAAACAGAAGTTGCCAAAAGTAGATAAATTTGTACTACATTTTGCAAGATTAAAATGAGAGTACTTTTTGTCATGAAAGCATAATTTCATTGAACTGTCTGAGGCCTGGTTTTGGCTGTCATGTGAAATCTTGGCTGGGGTAGTTATAAAGAATTTTTCTTCCAATGAGACAGTATTTCCTTTTTTTCAACACTTCTACAAACCATTGTAAATTTCCATAGCTACTAAATGTTTCATGCCAGAATATTAGGTAGAGTAAATCAGCATGAGTTCTATGATAGCAATGGAACTAGACTGATTTATACAAGCTAAGGATCTTGTCACAGATCTTCAAATGACAAAATATATTTGCACTACTCAGTCATGTTATGCATTTCACTTTTATGAAGTAAACACAGAGACTACTGTGCACAGATTGTTTTGAATTATATTTTTCACCAGTTGGCTTTGTCAGATATTGCATTTAAAACTTTAAAACAGTTTCTCATCCTCTTTGAGAACAGCCCTGCTAAACATACAGTTGCATAAGTGATTAAAACCTTCCATTTAATTTGATGCAAAATCCTTCCTTGAATATCCCAGAATAAAAACAAGTTCCTAATTTTTTTTTTTTTTGTGAGCTACTGAAGTCTTGAAAATTTTTAAATGTTGGAGTTCTGGTATGTATGCATACAGAACTGTGGACTGGTAGTTTGAAAAAATAATGCTAACAATGTGTCAACTTACTTCAGATCCCTAAAATATATTGATATCAGTACATCAGCATTTCAAAACCTACCAGTGATTCTGAGAATGCTAACACCTGACTTTTAAAGAAACGTGAAGTGAAATTCTCATTTCATTAAAGTGAATCTTTAAATACTATGCTTATACCTTTATCTGAGATTTACTTTTACACTGTAAATGACATTTGACATTATTCTGAATTTTAGTGCGTTCACAATGAAGTGAAAATAACACCAGTACTTACTGCTCAAAGTTTGGATTTTATATTCACACTGGAATATAATAAAAAAATATAGAAGCTTGCAAGTCTTGATAAGTTATTGAGTAGATACACTGTCCAGTTGAATTGCATTCTCAAACCGTTCTTAGCACTGCTCAGAGAATTGCTGTCAAAAGTGACCTAAAATTGGTTATGCTTTTTCAAAAATTGTGTTACTTTAATAAGCTTATGTGACTATGTGTGCATGCTCATAGATTTATCATTTGGTATTCATTAAGAACTTGGAAATATAGTAACAATTGGTAATAAAAAAGAAAGACAATGACCGGATTTTGCCTTTAATTATTGTTATTTTTGCATTTCAAGGAACAATCTTTATTGCCGTTTAAAACTACTTAAAAATCAAGACACTAGAGACAGACTAGATGAAAATAGCAGAGTTTTTGCAATATGGCGAACAGGGTGCACTTAAATCCAGCCAGTCCTGCTCAAGCATGAGGACTGCTACTTGGTACAGCGTCATTCTGTGCTGTGTGACCTGAATTGCTGTTCTGAACAAGATAATTCTGGTTCCAGAAGTAAGTAGCCCAGTAATGGCAATTTTGTGGACTGCACAACCCCACTAAATTTGCTAAAAGACTGAAGCAGGATGTCTTGCTAAGGCAGTGGTACTACTCCATGTACACATGGTGCTTTCCCCAAAAACTGTCCTGGGTACCAGGTTGTAGCATGACTTTATGCTCTTTTGACACACTCTGAGCACACTGTAGAGAATATATAACTAGTCCTAGTTCTTCAATTCAGTTTATTTCTTTTTTTAAGGAAGATTTTAATTGAAATATTTATAGATAGTATGAATAAATCACGGCTGACATACATATCATTCATTTTCTATCCTGGGCTCTTTTCTATCCCTCACTGCTTCAGACAAATGGAGACAAAGGAACAGATTATATGTTTTTATTTATTTTAAATATGAAGGTTTTATCTTAGTTTTGAAATGAAAATAATTGACCAAACAATGTCTAACTTGAAAATAATAATAAAACCAAAAGTATTCGATCTCATAGGAGCAGTTTTCAAACAAATACATGACCTAAATTGTAACATACATGTACTAATCTGTATGATTTGTACATATGCATTTGGTTTAAGTGCTTCTCTCTCTTTATATGAACATAATTGCTCAAAACACATCCGTGAAATATTATTTCTGTTCTTGGACCAGGACAGAATTCACGTGGATAGACATTCTATGGTATATCAGGCAGATGTTCATACTGAGATATTGAGATAAAAGTGATTGTCTAGCAACCATTTTGTGTTTAAGCACAGATTCTAATATGTAGTCAGATTAATGTAATTTTCCCTACATATTCTTAATTAAAAAGAAGATAAATATAGATGCTGCAAGCCTAACTTTGTCCTAAATTGAATACAGTTCATGTAAAGAAGGAAGGTTTTTTAATCTAGAGGTGGTTTTATAATTTCATTTAGGTAGGATTGTTTCTACTATAAGGCTTATCTTCTACATTTTTACAGTTACAAACCAAACCTTCTGTATCTCTTTGTCTCTGACATGGAGTAGATCTATCCATTAAACTGCTGTTCTTCCTCATCCTTTTTCCACCTTACTTTTTACCATCCTTACATGATACAGTCCAGCAAAGGACTCAAGTGCATTTGAATGGTGAAAAACCTATGAATAGTGAAAGTAATTGAAGGATGACTGTTTTCATAAAGTTAGCATCATCCATGTGTGAGGTCTGGTTCTTCCTAATCTTTACACATTCTTTTATATGCTTATAAACTCAGTGCTGTCTAATAAAATAATAACATAAAAGTTCAATGGGCTTTATGTAAAAGTTTTATTTAGAGGAGGAGTAGACTTATCTATGTTTAAAGCCAGTCTTAAATATGCAGAAATATTAATGGTACTTAACATGCTGAGTGTATAAATACTGTGCTGTGAATAATAATTTGAAGATCACCTATTTTGCCTTGTAAGTATAGTAGATTTCAGAAGTTTCACCAGTTTCAGTCAGAGACAGCAGTGTTAGCTTATGGCATAAAGAAATAAACTGGGACATTAGTTAGAACAGTTGATTTTACAGGGTGTTATAGAAGCTGCTCTTAGATCCAAGGATATGTCAGCATTTCCATTTCCAACAGTTTGTGACCACATTGTAAAAATGAATTTTAGGCTGAAACTTGCCAGAGAAAGTCTCAACTGAGAAGCAAATTGTTTTAAAAGAACACATTTCCATAGCTATATTTTTTGTCTTCTGTATTAAAATTGAATGTTTTAGTTTGTGTGCTGTAATGAGGTCCACATTTGATATTTTGTTAACAGCAACAGTTCTGAGCTGCTACCTAGAGCCTCGTCCTCAATGTGTCAGTGGGAGCACATCGTAATGAAAAAGGGTGGAAACTTTCTCACTATTTCCTGAGAAACACAACAGATATAGATTTTTTTTTCCCTTCTCATGAGTCTGTGGAGACTGAAGAGGCCAAGGTTTAACCCAGAAGATACAATAGAGTGCCTTTATACTCATATCGGAAACACACAGATGTCTGAGCTGGATCTTAGTCACAGGAGTTACAGCCTCAGCAGATATATTTTGTGGCTGAATTTATGCTGCTTCTGAATTAAAGTTGTTGTTGGCTTTAGGTGGGTTTTTTTTACTTTTAATTACATGAATCTACCTTTAGTCATCCCAAGCTTAGTTCAAAATTTATGCCATGCATTGACAATAGGGCCAGTTAAATCCATAGCCACATTCTATGAGGGTTTTCCCTAGGCCAAGAGTCTTTTTTTCATCTGTATTACCATCTCTTGAAAACATGCTAAATAGAGACTGAGTCACAAAGAAACATGTATTAGGCTATCTCTACAAGACTTCATTTTTCAATAACTCCTGGATATTTCCAATATCTTTTTGAGAACATGGTGGCTCTTTGGTTTTGAAGGACAGGAATTAAATGGCTAGCATATCAATTAACTGCTGTTTGTTTGCATCTCCATATATGTCTGCAAAGTTGTCCCAAGAGAAGGAGAGAAAACACACCAAAGTTATTATAGAGGCACATATTTTTATATTAGCATCATGAAAATCATGCTGTTATTAACACTGCTCTAGTCTACACGAAATAGTGTATGAATAGTCTAATATATCAAGGTGAAAGAGCTATAAAATAAGTCTTAGAGTGGAATGGAAAGCTATTGCATTCTATCTTATAAGTAGTATTCTTTTATAGAATTGTCTAGGTGTGTAATTATCTAGTGGAGTGGTTAAGCCATTACATTGAACTGGAAAAAATAAGTGTGCTAACACTAAGAGGGATGATTCATTCACTTATTTTATAGAAATGGAAGCAAAAAAGGCATTTTAGAATTGCTTGACATTTTTACACTTTTCATGTGTCTACTTGGTGGATTCATTTTTCAAGATATCATACAGATTGCCCATCTAAGCATTGGCAGACTTTATATTACATCCAATCTGTGTGAGTAAATCGTTATGATACACAAGAAAACCCTGGCATAAGGACACACGTCTAATAGTTCATCACATATTGTTTATTCAACAGCACATATTACAAAGTCTTCTCAAGCATTACTCAAATAAATCTTACATTCCGTGTTAATAGTACAGCTCTTTTCCTGCAAGTGGCTGATTGTCACTCTCTATATGGCCCCAAAAAGCCCGGTCCACTATCTTTTACTGCATGTCATTGCCTACTTTCTGTGATTTTGAAAATCAGGGCCAAACGTGGTGAATTTCAATGATCTTTCCATAAATGGGTGCTAGAACTTCAGGGGAGAATAGAACCTTCTGATATGTTGCTCAAGGGTACAGGTAATACATTTTACATACACAAACAATGCACATGTATGTCCATACAAGATTTTTTCCATGCAATAGTTACATTGGACTCCAACAGAAATTACTTTTTGGTATTCCCTATGTTTATTAGAAGTATCATAGTAGATGTGTAAAACATCTAGGTATGTAATACTGGTTCTGCAAGATCAAGGTGTATTGCATTGTCAGACACAGCAGCTATTCCAAATGGTTTGCAACAAAGTGTCATAATCAAAACTGGCATACAAGGATTGTGCTGTATTGTGATGATCATATCCTTTTTGATAATGCCATAATACTTTCAAAGTACAGAGAATCATAACTTGGTATCCTTGCCAAATAAGTTTTAACCAAAGCAGATATAATAGAAACATAGACATAGCAGCACGTTCCTTGCTTTACATAGCTGTTTCTGCTTTCTGAAAAGGTCCCAGTATGAATGGGACAGCCAGTCTGTGGAGTTTTGTATGTGTTCTATATTTTCCATTATGTTGTCGCTTTTCTGGATTGAAAACTCATAAAGAAATCAGTCAGAATTCACTGTTGAATTTTCCAAGTTTGACACTGTTGAAGGCTTTCTGCAAATAACTCCTGAAAGTAATGAAACATGTGACAGCGCAAGCCATCGGATCTAAGATGCTTGCCAGATCTTGCATAAGTTCTGTGCCAGAGAGCCCAGCAACCAACAAAAATCAATATATTCAACTGTCAGAGAGTTAGTATAAAATGTTAATAGTTTTATATAGCTGTGTCCTATATTTTATATATTGCAGAATGACTTCATGTTGATATTAATGCTGTGATGTTTTACTTGTTGGGAAAGCACACAGAAAAATTCTGAAATGTCACTACATATTTTCATTTAATGAAAAGATATAGTTCCTATAAAAAACAATTTAGTTTCTTTCATAAGAGTCTTACTTTTTGAGTGCATATTTCTTAAAAGATCATATGATGTAGTAAAAATGCAGTAAAAATATAGCAAAAAGTACGTGGAATAGCAGCCAACAGCTTCTGTGTTGATGAATTTGCTGGATGTACCATGACTCAGAGAACACTGAAGACAGGTTATGCAAAATACATATGCTCATGAAGCACAGAAGTGAATAAGGTCCTTCCTTACATTTAATCATCATAGTTTCCTTTTAAAAACCTGTAACATTATGGGTTGACCTGTGTATATTGTATCAACAGAAAAAATCTGTCATAGTATGGATAAGATTTTTTTAAGTGATTCACTCAGCTGAAAAGCAGTTGAACTGGATGTCTTGGATAAAATGTTACAAGATATGTTCCTGGATTATACTGTAGTTTAATACTTCACTGCTTATGTTCTGTGAACATGGTTCTTTCTTTGAAGCTGTGAGTCATGGGTGTGATGATTTTAGGTTTATCTATTACAAAACATCATCTGGTCTCACAGTTTCGTAGAACTCCTTTATTCCCGCTTCATTTGAAAGTGTGTATTGTAACGCTAGCTTAACTCACACGTACAAGTCAAAAAGCCTGAGACGAAGACTTTTAATACAGCATTAATGAAGATCCAGTGACCATTACAGAATAGGTGTCTAATGTAGGCTAATTGCCTGGACTCATAGTTAAAGAGCAAAAGAGATGGACTTTTTCCATTTGTGTTACAAATCCAGTGATATGTGTTCACTCAAGTATTGTGTACAGGTTAGGCTAGGAGACATCTCACTTTATATTTCTGAAACACTGAAAGTTACAATTTGGCTAAGGTCTAGACTTTACCTATGTTTTGTTCATCTTTTCCTGCAAGGAAGCAGAATGATTCCTGCATTTAATAGGATTTTACAATTCTGCCTTCTTTGGAAAAAAATCATAAAGGTTTTCATGACACAGAAAAGGAGCTTTTTCAAGCATGGCTCATAGGCTAGACTGAAGAAATATGCCTCCTACAACATTTTTGCACATGTGTTCTGTTGTTGCTAATCTCAACAAGAACTCTGTATGCTCGGTCACGTACTAAGTAGAATTCCAGCTGGCTGAATTGAGCTGTTGAAGGGCAAGTTTTTATTTTGTAGCTAGATACACAGAAGTGCAAAACGTCCCCTTTATTTGTTTTTGTAGTGTCAGCCTGGAAAGTTATATCAAAGGTCCAAGAATATTCTATATGTAGCATCCTCTTCAGAATTTGGAAGCTGAACAAGCAATAGAGAAGCAGTGCAAAGGTTAATAATGTGCTATGAATACATGAAAGAGAAGGGAGAAGGAGCAGCTCAGCATGTGAACTCTACCCTTACAGCCTTTGCAAAAGGTTAAAGGTTTCCTGGGACAGAGTGGTTCCAGATATACACTGATATTTTCTAGACTGAGTACCAGAATTAAATCTGTTACACAAAAATAAGGAATAGTGTGTCTAATTCAACATCTAAAGTGAGAAATTGTAATGATTCAAACAATTCTGTCATATCTAGACTAATAACTATGATTTTTCTCTTGCAGATCCTGCATTTGCCTAAAATAGAGAGTAACGTCAAATGGAAAGATTGCTTAACATTAACCAAATTTAGCTGTCAAAGGCTTAGTGGTAAACCTGCATCGTCCTCTTCATTCCTTAGCATACACTTACTCTTCAGAATATAAATGTTGTGGCAGTATGTGGCGGGTGAATTAACCTGCACACTCTTATACATCTTTAAAATGTCAATAAAATCCTGAGGAACAAGCTTAAAAATCAAGTTTATTGTGGCTGCCTTAAGACACTTTACCTTTCACAATAAGAAAATAAAATGCTTGTATCTGATAGTGCTTCTTTTCCTGCAGCTTTGCCTCATTCTACATTCCTCATTTTACAGAAACTTCAATGAAATGTCATGAAGGAGATGGACCACTTAAAGTAGAATTGCACCACTAATGACATTTTCCAACTTACCCAGCTTTAAAAGGCTTGTCTTTTCAATCAGTGACTTCATAAGTACATAATACATTGGGCCACAAATTCCAGTTTCATATTCCACAAGTTTTTACTAAGAATTCTGTATCTCTTGCAACAGCTGTAATTAGAAAGTTAGTGGCATTTCAGCTCATATAAGTATAAATGTACGTATTTCTACCTGAACTACATTCAACATTTTGCAAAAAAGCAAGTTTAATAGGATAGCTTTGAAATGAAGATGAAATGCATCATTATTTATTTCATTTCAAACTAACATTAAGCAAATAGATCAGATCAGATCAAAACTGGCTATTTAGTCCAATATGTTGTCAACAACACTGGCACACACTCAATATGAATTTTTACTGAAAGCAAATGAGAGAATCAGAGGAATGATTTGGAGCTTTGAGTCAAAGCCTCTCAAAATGCTCTCCCTGCATCTATAATCATTTTTCAAGAAACTCAGCAAGCTAAAGGCATTGTCTTTTCATATAGCAGTACTTCATAGCTAGTTAACTGAAGAAAAATATGACATTTAGAATCTACAGATGTCTTACATGAAGGAGTTCCAGAGCTAATGTAAACGATATATGGAGAAGTACCTAATTTTATTTTTTTGAGTCTGCTATTTGCAGATTTTACTGCAAACAAACTTTACCTATTTACCATATCAAAGCTATAAACATCCCTCTCATTGGTTGTCTCCAACACTGAGGAGTCCTACGTTTCAGTTGCTCTTTGCATGGTGTTCTTTCCCTTTTTTTGAATGACCATTTCTTTCCTCTATTTTTTTCAGTTTTTTTGAACAACATAAGTGGGAATCATGGAATCATAGAATTGCTTGGTTGGAAAATACCTTTGAGAACATAAAGTCCAACCATACCTGTCCACTACTAAGTTATATCCCTAATCACTTAATCTATGTATCTTTTAAATACCTCCAGGGATGGTGACTCAACCTCCTCCCTGGGCAGCCTGTCTCAGTGCTTGATAACCCTTTTGGTGAAGAAATTTTTCCTGATGTCTAATCTGAACCTCCCCTGGTGCACTTTGAGGCCATTCCATCTTGTCCTATCACTGATCACTTGGTGGAAGAGACCAACACCCACCTCACTGCAACCTCCTTTCAGGTATTTGCAACCAGTGATAAGGTCTCCCCTCAGCCTCCTCTTCTGCAAGCTAAACAACCCCAGTTCCCTCAGCCACTCCTAAGGCTAGTTCTCCAGTCCCTTCACCAGCTGGGTGCTGTATGATAGCACTCAAGATTATCTGCTCCAAGACCTTCCCTGTCACTGAGGTTAGACTGATAGGCCAGTAGTTCCCTGGATCCTCCCTCTGACATTTCTTGTAAATTGTTGTAATATTTACCAACCTCCAGTCATGCAGAGCTTCCCAAGTCAGGAGGGACTGCTGGTAGATGAAAAGGGTGAGCACCTCCACCAGCAACTTTAATACCCTTGAGTGGATCCCATCCAGCTCCATAGACCATCTAATTGGCCAAATAGTTCTCTAACTCTTTGCTCTTGGATAATTGGAGCTTTTATTCTGCTCTCCCTCCCTGTCTTCTGGCTCATGAGGCTGAGTACGCAGAGAACATCTTACCATACTATTAAAGATTGAGGGAAAATAGGTATTAGGTACCTAATGATGGAGATTCTCCTTGTATCTCATTTTGTTGTTAATATACTTGTTTTTTATTATCTTTCACAGAACTGGTCAGTTTAAGTTCTAGTTGGGCTTTAGCCCTTCTGATGTTCTCTCTGCATGATGTTTCTTCATCCTTGTAGTCCTCTTGAGATGCCTGCCCCTTCTTCCAAAGCTCACATACTTTCCTCTGTTTTCCAAGATCCACCAAAAGCTCTCTGCTCCATCAGATTCACAATGGCAGACCACAGTTTATTTTCTATTCCTTTCCTAATAACATCTGGCAACCTATTTCCTTTGTCAGCTGCATCTGAGCAGTTGAATAATGCTTTCATAGAATAATCTAACATAACTCTAAGTTTTCATTTCACAGTGGCGCATATCACAGCACTGTATATATACAGCTGTGATTGTTTTAAACTACGCACATTTCGTGGAGTCTAACTATATTGTGTTTTGCCTGATATTTTGTTACCCAGTCAGTCAGTGCTGTAAGGACTTTCTGCAGTTGTCCACAATGGATTGTGTGAATTGTCTTCTGAATCTTCTAGTATGGTTATACACCCCTCTCCTACCTCTCCAGAACACACTGCACTGCCCAGGAGCTCTCACAAATGATGCCCAGGAGCAATCTAACCCCAAAAGAAAAGCAGAAAATGTTTCCCTCTGTCTGTTTTATCCTTTCAGATGGTTTTTTAACAGTTGAAGAAAGTGTCATGTAAAATCTTTAAAACTTTAATAATCCCGAAACCAAATGTTTTTCTCGACCAAAATGAAGTTAATTCTTTTAGGTTGCAGGAATATCATATGTTAAAGAGTTAAATAAAGTTACAGAGTGTTTCTAAATGAACATTTGGATTCGGAGTTTCAGTATTTTATACCAGATTTAAATTTCTGCCTTGAAAATCTTTCTAGTATAAAAAAAATCTATATTGTTCTGGAGATTCTTCCAGTATTCACTAGGAGTGTTGCATGAGGGCACAGTTCACTGTGACGTAAAATATACATTGCTTTTTATCAGACTGTCAGTTCAAACTGCAACAGCCAAGCCTGCTGCTTCAGGCAAAACTCCTCAGACAGACAAACCGACAGGATACACACAGAAGTAGAATTAAGATTCAGGCATTCACATTTATTTGTTTCATTCGTAACTTGTTTCACTCTTCTTCTATCATATGCTATTACTTCAACGGTACTTAGACTAATACAGATTCTTTTCCAAACTTCCTTAACTAGATGATCTAATTTTACCAAGAGCCTACTTGACTACTTTATAAGAAAAAAACCAAAACAAAACATCAGTTTTCCTAAGAAATAAAACAGATAATAGCAGATGAATTGAATTGAAAAAAAAGCCAATTTGTAAACTACAGGTAGACACCAGGAAAAAAAAAATGACCCATTTCAAATAGCAATACAACATCAGAACAACTTCAGGAAAATACTATGAGTTTACCACACCTTAAAACTCGTCTAAAGACTTTTGTGATAATGGTTCATTCTCTGTGTTCTATATCTGATCTAGCCTGATCTAGTGGGCAGCCTGATCTAGTGGGATGTCCCTGACCATGGCAGTGGGGGTGGAACTAGATGATTTTCTAGGTCCCTTCAAACTCCAACTATTTTATGATTCTATATGCTTTCAAGACAGAAAGTAATACAGATTAAATACTGGAAATCTGAAGATTTTTACAAAGGTAAACAAAATTGTAGATTTAATGTAGCTTGTTGGAAGATACCATTTAAGATTTGATACACTTGACTTGAAATCTGGAAAGGGCTTTAAATTATTATTTTTTTCATTTCATGAAACACTGAATAAGGGAGGAAAGGAGGCCTAGCTCACCATATAATGAAAGATTTCCATTGATTTGTACAGAAAATGAAGCAGGTAGCTAGTCTGACTCTGCATGTATTTCAGCTTTATTCTTCAGACATTTTGCATTTATTCCTAGGCTACATGTTAGCTTCTTGTTAAAATGATTCCATTGACATCTAACAGAAGAACTGGAGGAACAATGTTATCCTGCAAGGCAATAGATCTCTGATAATCTTTAAACAATACCTTGTTTAAGCGAAATTTCTTCTCTTAATATTTGGTTTTCTCTTATTTTTTTCTGATTTACATATCATAGAATCATAGCTATGATAGAATCATAGAATCATAGAATAACCAGGATGGAAGAGACCCACCACATCAAGACCAACCATTCCTATCAAACACTAAAACATACACCTTAGCACCTCGTCCACCCATGCCTTAAACATCTCCAGGGAAGGTGAATCAACCACCTCCCTGGGCAGCCTGTTCCAGTGCCCAGTGACCCTTTCTGTGAAAATTTTTTCCTAATGTCCAGCCTGAACCTTCCCTGGCAGAGCTTGAGGCCATTTCCTATTGCCCTGTCCCCTGTCACTTGGGAGAAGAGGACAGCACTCTCCTCTCTACAACCTCCTGTCAGGTAGTTAAAGAGTACAATGAGGTGTCCTCTCAGCCTCCTCTTTTCCAGGCTACACAACCTCACCTCTCTCAGTCATTCCTTATAAGGCCTGTTCTCCAACCCCTTCACCAGCTTTGTTGCTCTTCTCTGGACTCACTCCAGAGCCTCAACATCCTTCTTGTGGTGAGTATGACTCTATACACATCTTTACTCCTACCTTTGATAAATAACTCTTATGAAAGTTGAAGGATATAAATGCCTTGGGTATTTACAAAAAGTTGTTTTCTGTATAGTCACATAGCTAGTATGTGCATCCAAAATTCTGTAATTCATTCATACAGTGACATTTGCATAAATCAGTTTTCTTATAAGACTATATAAAAGTTGTAATATTTCTGACATAACTCTGCTTACTATGTGTATATTATATGCAGAATAGTCATGTGTAGGTTGAGTACACAAAATGAACATTAACAGTATTAACAGAGATTGCAAGTTTAAGGCTCAAGTTAAATCTTTCACTGGTAGAATGGAAAGGTCCTTTCCTACTTGCAAAGGTGAAATTTAAATGATATTATCAAAAGTGTGCATTTTCCTAGCAGGTGGGGGTGGCTGTGATACTGCAGAAAATGTTCCAGTTTATTTTAACACACACACATTCAAACTGCACATAGGAAAAAATTAATTGCTCTTTGGATGATGGTGGCACTTTGAATAGCAGTCAGAAGAAAATTTGTTTTCCTTGAGTTTGGGCTGTACTTGAATGGATTATGCTTCTAGTTTGCCTAACCTAATTTAGGTCTATATCTTGTCTTGACAGAGTAAAAATTTGTGCATATTGTCTACTAATCATTCTCATTATTTTCTCCATGGCAGAATTTCAAAACATCTTAATTTAAATGGTATTTTGTTTTAGTTAACTGCAGATATAACATGCTTGGAGACAAATACAACATTTCAAGCTCTGCTATGAAAAATAATAACAAAATTAAAATTCAAAATTCATCATCCAAATCAGTCAAGCACTTTCCAAGACAGCACCAAAAGAAACATATTAAAAGTGAGTAGGCAGAGAGAAGGAGCACTGCTGACTTACTGCAGACAGATTAATTCTGTTTTCTGTTTTTTAACTGTAATAGATCAAGTGAAACAGGTAATTTAGTATAAATACATCAGCTTAGTGTCTTTATAACAGACCTCTGTTTTGTTTTCTCAGATTCAGATGCAAACGGTTTTGATCAGTTATTATTTCACATTTATTCACATGACCTAAAGTTAATTGACTATGATCCTTCTCTTCTTTGTCTGTGTTTATATTTACATAAGATTAAGACAGAGATGCTTATTCAACAGTTTCATCAAAGCAGCTGCTTTCTGTGTTTTGTTGTGTCTCCCTGTTGTAATCAAAGTAGTTGAAGAATGTGTTTGTTCCAAGCAATAACCATGGGAACCTTAAGTAATTTTTCTGCCCTAAACCTCTTCTCCAATACACTGTTGAAATTTGAAAGGACAAGAGGTTTGAAGGCCACAAAAAAATTGAAATTGCTCTCTACAAATACCTGAAGGGAGGTTGTGGAGAGGAGGGAGCTGGCCTCTTCTCTCAGGTGTCAGGGGACAGGACAAGAGGGAATGGCCTCAAGCTCCGCCAGGGGAGGTTTAGGTTAGAGATTAGGAGGAAGTTTTTTACAGAAAGGGTCATTAGGCACTGGAATATGCTGCCCAGGGAGGCGGTTGATTCGCCTTCCCTGGAGGTGTTTAAGTTACGAGTAGACGAGGTCCTGAGGGACATGGTTTAGTGTTTTGTGGGAGTGGTTGGACTCGATGATCCGATGGGTCTCTTCCAACCCGGTGATTCTGTGTGATTCTGTGAAAGACCAAAGAGAAAAAACAGCTACAATGTTACTTACAGAAACATGAGATTAATCTGTAATTTGCCCCAATTCCCACTAATTTCCTGGGAAAGATTCTTCAGAGAGGCTGGGGTATTTGTTTGCAGATAGGCATTTGCCTGCTGGTCTTTTCTCCCAAAGAATTAAGCCAAAAAACATGGTTCACAGAGAAAGCATCATTAGTTGGATGCATCTAAATTCAATGCTAGAGGAGCAAATTCTAAGAACCATGATGTAGAAAGAAGCAGTGGTTTTGTCATATGTACTTGATGTGAACACATATGACACCCTTCACAGTACACTAATTTCTGTAAAGACATGCAGGCTGGCAAATGCATTTGGTTGTTCCAGTTAATTAGAAAACTGTCCCTTAAAGCAGTATGAAGATGAATCCAATATCTGATGTGAGGAGCTTTGGAAGTAAGTGAATAGTTGCTGTCTTTGGCATATTTTAACAAAAAATACATTTCTATTTCTGTTTCTATAAATTGCTGCATTGTGCTGGTCAGCTATTACTTTTAAGCAGCTGAATTCTGATTTTTGTGCTATACCTACAGTAGTGATACAGGCAAAGTAGGTCTAGTAAAAACCACAGGTAGCAATAGTTCAGAGATGTTTACTGTTTTAAGAAAAAAAAGTATATGCCATTTCATCATTTATAACTCCTTATTTTTGTTGGGGAAATATCCTTTAAAGGTATGTCTAAGTGCCACCTCAGTGCCTAGATTCAAACTTCTTTTCAAAATTCATGTTTCCTAACAAAGATAAATCACCTGATAAAGTACAAACCTCAAATGAAAATTTGATCATTTTTTTAAATAAAGCAAATATGGTAGTCTGAAAAACTGTAGACCAGCTTTTGACAGCAATATTAACAAAGAATATTTTTTTTCCCCATCATCGCAAAATCCAGGGAAGGGAAACACGTATAGCCATCCAAACTCATTTGCAATGAGTTGTGACTCACCCTTGTGGCTTAGCAGATACACATCTCCTGATACTGTCAGACCACAGAAAGCTGTGGAGATCTGCAAGTATTCCACTGAACCTTTGATTAGTTTTCATAGGAATATTATGGATATGATTGTAAGCTAGTGCTATAGGAAAGAGAGCAAACCAGCTCTCTTGGTAGCTGTTGAGCACCAGCGGAAGAGGAAAGCAAGTACCTCTGGTGAACAAAACTGCAGAGGGCTGAGTGATAGCTGCAGAGTAACTTATGGTGCAATGTTAGGACATACTTGCATGCTCATGAGTATTGTGACGCAGTTGTGAGATAGCATCACAATGTAGTGTCATGGCATCAGTTCACAATAATTGTTGCTTTCCAGCTCCATTAGATGAAGGATTTTTCATGCTTCTCTTACAGAGTTTCACTGGCCTACAACATACATATTCCAGCAAAAGTTTTTGTGGAGTAGATAGGAAATAAAAATCAAAATTATAAGCAACAGGTCATCTCTGAATTACAAAGGTTAATTTAGAACACAATTTGAATCCATGCATCAAATAAGGACCCTCAAGTGGAATTGACTCTTCAGTAGACAATAGTTCTCTTGCATAGCAGAATAATTTCAGGTGTGAGCTGGTTGATACAAATATGAAGATGGAAAAATGCAGCCATGAGTTCTGAATAGCTAACAATGTGAATATGTGGTGATATTGAGTACTAGTAGATATATTATATCTCTGCATAATTAACTGGAAGCTAATTAAATGTATAGATTTTTACGTACAATGACAAGCAATTTCTACTTCTGGATTTCCATCTAAGTATCACTGATAAATTGGAAGGCAAATTTAATATTGCTGCAGTAGTCTTCGATAATTTACCAAGCAAAATTGTTTTTGAACTCTGCTGTGAAGCCACCTGTGGTTATGTCAGATTACACTGTATGCTTCATGTACTGAGGTGTATTTTGACTGGCAGAATACTTCAGTATAGATCAGAACTCTACAAATCCATTTCTACTGCCGTTAATACAACCAGAGAAAAGCTGACACATTTCTTATCCAGAATACTTATTCTCCTTTATATAAGATGAAATTTTCAAATACATAAATCCAAGATAGTCCTTGTAAAATTATTTTGGGTTACACATCTCATTTTAGTTATGTCTGATCGGGGCCATTTAAAAATTAAAGCTGCTTACTAAGAAGCTGGCCAAAGGAATGGACAAAGTATAATAAACAGCTTAAATATCAAGGTTCTGATGTAGATTTTGGACATAGCACTAGGAAGGGGATGAAGGTTTGATGTTTGGTTTGAACTAAAGAATATTTTGAAAACTGGTTTATAAAATATATTAATTGCACTTTTTGAACAGCATGTGGTATCTCAGTGAGAAAACAATGATCAATGAAGTACATGGGGTTCTTTGTATGGGGGTATGTAATTACCATTACGTGTGATTTGTTACTAATGTGTATAGACACAGTTATAAAACAAGATAATATCAGTAGAAAGCAAATCATAGGAAGTCTTAAAACAAGCACATGTATCTTTATTGTCATATTTAGAGACTTACTCAGATTGGACTTTCTTTACAAAATATAATAATCTGTTGAAATTAACTAAATCGATCTTCTCATACTAGATTTCCACTAGATGTAAGGCCTCTTCCAGTGCTGCTGTAGGCATTTCCAGAGCTCCAAGGTTCAGAGGTGCTAAGTATAGCAATCAGACTTCACCTAGGCTTGCCCATGGTTTAATGGTCTTATACTTACATATGCTGTTAGTTTAATGGTAGTGTTTGTGTTTAAGGCCAGAAGCACACTTACATACTTATCTGGACCAAGATGATTAACATCATTACTGAAATATCTGAAAAACATAAGTAAGGTAATAAATAGAAGAACGTTTTATTGAGTCATGCTAGTATTTGCATTACTATTCCATTGACTCAAGGGCAAGGGAGGATAAGACTGAAGATTAGAGTTCTGTATGTCACAAAGAGTTATAATGCTTTGCTCCTCAAATAATTCCAACTGAATAATGGGGGACCATGCTCTAGCTCAATATGTTTAAACAAATTATCATAGTTTGGCTCAAAATAGATTTCAGAAAAATCACACAGGAAGACTGTCTCAGTTCTTAAATCCTCATTATCTAACTCATAGCCAATGTTTTAACTACAAGACCATCTGAACTGCCTTGGCTTCCCATCTCCTATTCCAGAAGATTACTACTTTTTTTCCTTCCTTCATGGGGTGTGAGTTTCAATAATTGCATCAAGAAGTTGCAAGCACATATTTAAGGGGAGGGAAGGAAAAAAAAATATTTCCAGTGTAATAAAAACTCGAGATTTTAATACTGAAAGTTCCTCAACTTGCTAAGAAATTTCTGAAATATTACCTGATTTCTGATTCATAAAGTGTGCATTTTTAAGTTGCCCTTTACAAAATGGACGGGTGAAATCAGGTATTGGAGCAGATTGCATAGATTTTGAAGAGTTTCATTCAAAAAACTTGATCCAATTCTCTGAGATTAGTACTACCGTGAAACTAATAGGCATGTACATTTTTCATAAATAATCATGGGTAAATTAAGCTCTTGGTACCTTGTTTGGAGGGGCATTGACAGAGGAATTATGAAGAGTCCCTTAATTTTAGCTGTGATGCAGCACTTGATATCAACAAGTTCTTTCTTTTTCTGTGAGCAGAAAGTGACAAAAGGATGGTTTATGACTTGATGAGAGGTCATAATGCTAGGATCATACTGGAGCATCTGAATCACAAGAGGATACTTCATCTGTTCCTCACTCAGAGTTAGCAGGCCAGCTAGAGGCGAAGCAGTTGGCTACTCATTCATACTGCTAGTTACTGAATACAGCCAGTTACAAAAACTGCTCACCCCAATGACATATTGTAGAATAGCAGTTCAATTTTAATTTTACAGGCTAATTGGCAGGCAGATCATAACTATCTGGATCAGAATTTAACTATGGTAGGCACACATCTATAATCTATGCAAGATCTTTGACAGTCTGTAAAGTACAGTTTGGGAAAGTGTAAAGGTAGGGAAAGTGTAAAGATCTACCTGTGCCATATTATCTGGCACTGTTCTAGTTGAGGCAGCACAGTATGGCTCTTTGTTTGAATGGAAAGTGGTGTAATGGAGTAGTATGCTGCCAGCTAACAGCTCATGCTTTCCCATGCTTTTCCTTCTACCGTGATATTTGGCTGAGTTAAGCTGAAAAAGCTGTTATGAGCATGAGTCACATTGCTTCCTCCAGCGATGAGGAGCTTGCTTTGCCAATAGGAGCTCTCCTCACTGTCTATCTCTCCAAATGCAGACAGAACTCTGTCTGTAGCAAAATATGTGGAATAGGAGCTAAGCATGTCAAAAGACTAGAGAGTCACTTCATATCTGGGAGTAATGACTTTTAAATTGTTGTTTATTTCATCAATTATCTTACGACTCCTCAAAGCCACTTCCTCAAAGAAATGAAATACTAAAGAACTGAGGTGCAGAAGCAAACCTGTGGTCTTTTAGGTTTCTGAACTACTTTTTTTAGATAAAACATCTGCTTAAGTGCCTGATTATTTTATATATTTATGCTCAATTTGTTTTGCTAAATCTTACACATCATGAGAAAGAAATGTGAAGTTAGTAGCACACCATGGGTGTTCTCACTTGTGCCAAATGTAGTACTCTACCAAATCCAGTCATAACAACACTTTATTTCTAATGGAAAAAGTAGTTCATGTCTGTAGAAAAACAATATTATTTTTTATCTGGTCACAATGACACATCTGTTCTATGTCTTGATTGTGAGAGCAGCAGTATTATTTTATATTACTTTTTTTTTTGTTATTTCATCTTGTTTCTCCTTGTATTGTTCATGTAGTACACCCCCTCTTGTTTGAGGAAAATCTCTTTTGTATTTAGTCAAGAGGGTGTGCTAGCAAGTTGTCTTTCATATTGCAGCATCAAATACTAGTATATGCCATAAAATGACAAGCAAGTATCGTCTGAGAAGACAGAAACATGTTTATTTCCTTCCCTATACAAAGAATCAAAGTAATTACTACTATCTTGCTTA
Source organism: Piaya cayana (assembly GCA_013389865.1). Classification (NCBI taxonomy): domain Eukaryota; kingdom Metazoa; phylum Chordata; class Aves; order Cuculiformes; family Coccyzidae; genus Piaya; species Piaya cayana. The sequence goes on along the minus strand of WAAB01021046.1, from coordinate 115,332 downwards.
TAAGAAAAGAAAAGGTATTTTCAGTCTTTAACAGAGTTTTGTAAATTGTCACAAATGACCTTCTTTGATTTTTGAAGATGTAAGTAATACCATGCTGCAATCTTAAACATATTCAATTGCAGTTGAAATATCATAATTATCATCTAGTCAGGCACATGAAATCATTGCTTGTCTTTACAGCTGATGTCCTTAGGTCTTCAAAATAAAGACTATCCATGTTAGTAGGACTTCTGTTTTGTTTAAGTGTTTCAGGGTCCTAGAGAACAATATTGACTGTGGGATCAATGAAGGAAGTTGGAAAATTAGGAATATGCTTTAATTTCTTGATTTTACCCTTCCTACATGCATTTTCTCTTGAAATATTTCTGATGCCATACTTAAGATTTTACTCCATTTTAACAGCATATCAGTAATTTATATTGCATTCTTTCAGGTTCCATATATGAGCAAAGAAACATTAAAGACTGGGCCAAGATGAGACAGTTATGCACATCAAGACAGATTCTGAGAAATATTTTTATGAAGGAAAATCCAAGATTCTGAAGAGTATGTTCAGTCACTTTCAGGTACAGACCATAGTATGTCCCTTTCTCTGGTAAAAATTATCTGGTTGAGCAACAAGGGGTATGTCATTGTAGCCTACAAATTATCAGTCCCGTGTTTTATTTAAGCTAAGCTTTGAACCACAGAAGAGAAGAACTGGCTGTAGATTGTTTTTTTCTTGATCTTGTAATCATCACTGTTTGCTACTTTTAGAAATTAAGCTAAAGTCTAGAATCATATGAAAGCAAGCTTAAGATTGTGTTTGCAACCATAGTATTTCTGAAGTACTGTGAGGACCTAAACATCTCTTAGGGAAATCTTAGAGGAATATTTATTGAAATTATCATTTGTCACCACCCTCTATTTACATACAGAAGGTAAGTGGATGAGATAAAGAAAAAGGAGTGGGAGACACCCTATAGTCCCATATTTCCTCTTCAGCCAAGCCAACATGTATTTTTTCATTTCTGCTCTCCTCCACCAGCTCCAGTTTACTAGTATGTGAGCAACCCACTCTCACTTCCAGCTGTAAAAACAGGAAAAGGAAATGAAGGAATAGAACAGGGCATAGTGAAGACCAGTATTAGTTACCAGTAAGCATCATTTCCGTGTGTTCCTCAAGCCAGCAAGTGTGTGGGTGCAATATGAATGTATATTGGGGAAAACCTCCAGGTGCTCCATGGATTGGAAATCAGGCCACCTAAATATATTTGCTCCTGTTTTAAAAAGGTCTATTGTCTAATAAAAATTAAGTATTAAGAAACAATACTCACTCATTGCTACAGCATTCGCTGTCATCACCAAATTCCTCATAATAAGCCACAATAACTGTGCAAGTGTTGTCCTTTAAAAATTAATTAAACACTCTCTATTTCTAAAGTGGTGCATGACAAAGGCTCTTAAGTTCAAGCATGAAACGATGCTGTCATTTTAGACATATCCTTCATTTTCCTTTGTTGGGTGATGTTTTCCTAAGGCAGATTAAAAGCAGCTTGACAGTCTTTTAAATGCTATTACATATTGTTCTGACAGGAAAAGTTATTTGATCTAGTCTGAAGCTGATATGGCTTTCAAAGTCTGTAACACTTTTTTTGCTAGACCAAGAAAGGCACAAATACATATGAAAGGCAAGAGAAAAACTTCCATAAAATACACAGTTGGTTACTTATTCTTACGTAGAAACTCACCGCTGGAGGAAATCAGCCCTACTTAGGATGTTGCTTTTGGCTGCTGCCTGGGTCTCAGACTCATGAGAATGGTGTAAAGAACGTAGTACATGGTTAGGCTGAATTCTAATTAGATGGATGGGAACATGATAAAATGATGTCAGGAAGGAATAGGAGATGTGAAAATAAAGGTGGACCAGTAGTCTCATCTTCCAAATGTCTTTTGAATTACAAGCAAAGCCAGTGGAGGAGAAATGTTTCATTCTCTCTTCTGTTTAGACTCTGATCAGAAGTTAAAATGACTGAGAAACTTAAGCCATAGCAGTATCATGACTGACACAGGCTGACTCCCATCAGGTCTGATTTGACTGCAAGAAAAATTGGTGGCAGATATTTGCAGGTGACATCTTTTTTTAATTATTTATTCTCTTTCTTCTGCAGTAAATTCATGCCTAGGTGCCAGTATTAGCAGCCCTGAATGTTCAATCAGAAATTATATTGATCAAATTATCATCATCAAAACAAACAAACAATCAAACAAAAATCCAAACTTAAGTTTTCAGTTATTTTCCTTCCAGTTAATGGTTTGAGCAGAACCTTAATAAACCACCCTGTAATGTTTAAGATAAAGAAACCATTCTCAGCAGTGCTCCTAAGTGACTTTCTCAAAAAATATTTCATGAGGTGAATAGAGATAGCCTTATTCATTTACTGTCCACTGAACAACAGTTAAAAAATATTAGAAAGAAATAGTTTAGCTCAGTAAGCCACATCCAGCCTAGGGAGGGACATGTGGGAAGAATAAGGGGTGCATAAGAAATGCTCAAACATCTCCCTTTAAAAAACAAATGGAATCTCAACAAAACAGCTGGAATATGACAGTGACATTATGCACCTGTTTAGGTCTGAACACAACAAAAAGGAGATCTGTTTTAAATTATTAAGGAAATGAAGTAGTAAGCAGGATGAAATTCTATTTCAGTTGCCATGAAACAAGGGCTTTACACTTAAATAAGAATGGTTTTCTCCAACCTACTTAATGATGCAAAGGTTTGTGGAATTGTCCATAAAATAGGGCATGAAATAAATAATTGGAGACTCGGGAATTCATTTTCTAAGAATATGTTTCTTTCTTTTTCTTTACTTACCAAATTAACAAAGACAATGTTTTTTATTGTTGCCAGCTGGTTACAACTAACTTAAGTAAGCCTTATTATTATGCATTTTAAGCACTGAGTTTCCTTAGAAATTAACTGCTTTAAGAATCAACAGTTTTCATTTAAAGATTATAGATGTTCCTTTGCAAGAACTAGCATTGGATTCTAGTTGTTGCTCAAGTGTCAATAATAGAATCATAGAATTATAGAATGCCAGGTGGATAGGAGCCTCAAGGACCATCTGGTCCAAGCTTTTTAGGTGATATATAGCTCAAATTAGATGGACCAGTACCCTGGCAGACTGAGCCTTAAAAGTGTCCAGTGTAGAGGAATCTACCCCTTCCCTGGGGAGGTTATTCTTATGTTTAACTGTTCTCATGCGGAAGAGTTTTCTAGGGGAAACCAGTGAGAATCTTCCCAGGAGAACGTATACCCATTACCCCATGTCTTTTCCACATGGCTCCTTGTAAAATGAGAATCTCCATCCTTTTGATAGACGCCCTTTCTGTACTGGTACATGGCAATAAGGTCTTCCCTAAGCCTTCTCCTCTTGAGGCTGAACAAACCCAGCTCTCTCGGCCTTACTTTATATGGTAGGTTTCCTAATCCTCCGATCATCTTAGTGGCCCTTCTCTGGACCTTCTCCAGCCTGTTCACGTGTTTTTTTGTATAGCAAGGACCAAACTTGAAGCTGTATTCCAGGTGCAGCCTGACAAGCACTGAGTCAAATGTAACTCCACCCTTTTAAGTCTGTATCTGATAAGCCTAAGGCAATTCATCACAGAATGTAAAGTTAAAACTAAAACTGATGCATTGCTTTAAATCATAGAATCATAGAATCACCAGGTTGGGAGAGACCCATCGGATCATCGAATCCAACCATTCCTATCAAACACTAAACCATGTCCCTCAGGACCTTGTCTACTCGTGACTTAAACACCTCCAGGGAAGGTGAATCAACCACCTCCCTGGGCAGCCTATTCCAATGCCTAATGACCCTTTCTGTAAAAAACTTCCTCCTAATCTCTAGCCTAAATNGTCACACCGTTTCTGATACAAGCCAGGATGCCATTGGCTTTCTTGGCCACCTGGGCCACTGCTGCCTCATGTTCAGTTGGCTGTCGACCAACACCCCCAGGTCCCTCTCCTCCTGGCAGCTTTCCAGACAGACTTCTCCCAGTCTGTAGCTCTGCATAGGGTTGTTGTGCCCCAGGTGCAGGATCCAGCATTTGGCCTTGTTAAACCTCATGCCGTTAGACTCAGCCCAGTGGTCCAGCCTGTTCAGATCCCTTTGCAGAGCCTCCCTACCCTCCAGCAGATCAACACTTCCACCCAGCTTAGTGTCATCTGCAAACTTGCTAAGGGTACTCGAGGAAGTTATACTCGTAATTACGTTAGATTACTGTTTTAAGAAATGGCAGTAATTCTCTTTTCATAGAATGGTATTGGTTAATAGAAGCACTGTAGATCTTAATTCCAATTAATTTAAGCCCTATAAACTTTCACTGTAGGCCCTGCTAAATCTGCTTATATTCAGAGACTATCCACCATTTGCCAGCTGGTAGTGCTGTCTGGAGATTTAGCAACAGATATCTGTGGGATGAGAAAAAGCTGATTAGATATGAATAATGAAGACAGATCAAATCCCCATTAGCCAGGTCTGAAAGCAGATTTTAACAAATGACCCCATGTGATATTTAATACTGCCCAGTTAGGCGAAGAGCTGTGAGCAGTTGATCCTGCTTGATATGGAAATGCAGGACTATATATATCCTACTTGATTTGAGCTTTCTTTGGATTCAGTGACCTGTTACAGTAGACAAAACTCCCTTATACTTTACAAAACTTATAAATAATCAGTGTTTGGAGTTATATCAAAGAAAAACAGTCTGAAGTTTCATTAAATGGATGCATTAAGTGAGTTTCACAAATAGTAACAAAAAAGAAGTTAACCCTCAGAAAAAGGGAAGGGAAGTTTAAGTAGTATTATCACACTGGAACTAAAAGTATATAAAAAGGTGACTCCTTATATTTCACCTCATATTCACCATAGTCTGTGAAAGAAATCACTGAAGCATGTGCTAGCCTCTCTTCTTCTGTATTTGACAACAAATAAAAAAACTTATTGAAGTCAATAGGAGTCCACTAACTACGTTGATCATTGTGTCAGAACTGTTCTGCTTTTGCTATAGCAAATTCCTCTACCCATTTTCTCAGGCAGAACAAATTCCCTAGATGCAAAAAATCATCAGCCATCTTTTGAGATGAGTACACATCTTTGACGTGTACCACAATGGGAAGCTGAATAATAAGCTTCGGATTCATACTTATTCCATTCAAGTCATCATACCTTGCTAAGTATTTATACCTCTCTGTTCAGATTTTTTATTTTAAAACATCAATTCAATGTTTGTTTTGCTACTTTAAAAAATGCATGGATATCTTTCACACAATTGTGCATCATCAAAATCGAAATTAGTATATAGCTGAGTAAAGAAATTCATGGTATTTCTTTTTCTGAGGATTACGTACTCAAATAAAGGCTCACTTGTACTGTAGTGGATTTAATATTTCTAAGATAAATAACAAAAAGAATCTCCTATCTAGGCACATTTTGTGTAGTGAGGAATTCTGAATTATGAGAGTAGAGTTCAGCTGAGGCATTCTGCTGACATCATAAGGCAACCGAAGCTCAGGTGTTTTATGCTGTCACTGGAATCCCAAGATAGAATTGTATAAAACCACATAAATCACAATGTATCTGTTTTATATAACAATACACAGTCTGAGTCCAGTTCCTTCTTATTCTCATTGAGGTCATCCTTCCCTTTCCCCCAGTTAACTTCCTGACAGTGCAACTGAAGCAGCAGTTTGTCAAAGTAAAACATATTTTTTGTAATTGGCAGGTTTCTTTACTGAAAGAAAACAAGGAGCATTTCTTGAAAGGTATAAGCAGAAGGGAATGTGTCAGTGGAGACAAAGAAGATTAATTCAGGGCTGAAACACTATTGATCAAAACTAGCTCGACACGGGTTACTAAAGCAGGAGAACATAAAAACTGGGAAGGGACAAGCCTCTTAGGTGAAAGTATAGCTCAAACTGAATTGCTGGTCTGAAGAATATTCCTTTTAAGAATTTTAAATTATTTTTAAAAAAAGACAAGATATTTTCTTATTCAGTAAACAATGGATCTGGAAAGAGTCCATCCAAATCTGGACATTGTTAATAGAAGCTCTTCTTAAGGTTTGAAATATATTAAATGGCGAGACAAGCTTTTCTGAATTTGTGAGATGGCATTACAAAGAATCATGTTTCTAACATGTACTCAAACCTTCTTGACCCAAATTTCTCTATGACGGGAGCTTTAGTGATAATTTAATGATAAGAGTAAATGTTAGCTGGACATTATGTGACACTGAAAGTTTGGAGATTTTTAAATACTTGCTAGTTATCCTTTTTTCCCTCTTCCATGCATAAAGTCCAGTTGCCACAAATCCACATATTAAGTAGCATTAAAGTTTCACTTTTCTGAGTTTTGAATATAATTCTTATGCATTTTTGAGCCAGGAAGAGAAGTCATCTGAAAATATGAAGCAATCGAGATAAGCTGGTATGTACTCACAGAAATGTTTAGATAGGCTACTTAAATGGCTTAAGAACATCCAGAGAAAATGTAATTAGTGTGTGTGGCCTCTTTCTAGTACTCTTAAAAAGTTGAATGAATAATACATTGCAAATCCCCTATGGTCTTACCCTAACAAGAGATATTTTTCATTAAAAAACAAACAACATCGCAGCTCATAGCCTTCATAGAGGCTGCTTTAGTAGATCTGACTCTTTTTAGAAGGTCACTGGGGATTTTATGCTTTCAAATATGTTGACCATGATAAAGTCTCGTAAGATTTCCTTTTTTTTAAAAGGAAAAATATCAGTAAACAAATAATAGAATAACTTCTAATTCTGAAATGTTACTCTTGTTTGTTTAAATCTGTTTTCTTTTTTGAAACAGAACATTGCTGATACTATAGATTCTTCTCTAGTTAAAGTATTGTGCTTAAATTGTTGTTATGAAATTCATAGCTCCCACTCTCAGCAGTGATATGACACAAAGAAAAGATCAGCAGAGAATAAAGGGAAGAGTCTTTTTTTAAGAAATGGCACCAGAGTATCTTTCTTCAGGGAATATTTAAAATAGATGCATTTGCCTCTGATACGCTCACATGTCTGATAACAGTAAGAAAATCTTTTATGCCTGCTTCTTTTGAGTGAAGGGTATTATGTTTGTAAATCAAAGTCTAAATGCTGGCAAAGGGAGAAAACTGCATAATCTTGTTGAAAGGCTTATATCTTTAAAGAGCATTTTAACATAGCTGTAGCTTGACTGTTCTTTTAGTTCCATTTCAGCAGCAGACACATAAGGACATGTTTCCCAATAACAAATCTGTCACAGCTCCTAAGAAATAATTTTAAATATTCTTTTCCTAAATTTTTAAAATGAAGGCGTTCTTGGCTTTGATGTTACAAAGCACAATATGTATTTATAAGAAACACACTCATCTTCTCAGAATTTTTTTAAAAGTGTAAATTAAGTTTTTAGGTATAGTAAGACTTCATTCTTAGATTTCTGGAGTTATAGTAAAATAAATCCAATGTGACTGTTTTTCATAACAGACAGAAGAATACATATAACTTTCTCTCTAGCAGAAGTGCAGATAAAAAGATCAGACACAATTTTAGGTGTTGCATGCATTAAAACAAACTCCTCAATAAATTTTAGCAGAGAGAATATATTATACCTAGAAATATTTCTTGGACTTTATGCTACAATTGGGGTTTTTATGTGTGTGTTTATTTGATTTTTTTTTTCTCCTAAAATTGTGAAGTACTGCTCAGATTTGAGTTCTGGAAAAAACAATTGCACTATATTTTTGATATTACTCTAATTAAAGTCATAAATGTGTCTGGCTGTTAGATGCATTCTCCAGTCCCAAAATAAGAAAATATTTTCAGATTTTGACTAAAGTTACTGAACTAAATATGAATTTAAGAAAAATATGAGCATGGTATTTCTTATTTTATATTTTGAACTCCTCACTCATTTTGTGAGAAGCTGATCAATAGCAACGTATAAAAGCCCATGAAGATTAAAGAAGTTTTTGGATCCAGTACAGTAGTGGAGTGAAATGAAAACAGAAGGAGCAGAAATAGATAGGGGAGAGAAGAGCTGCAATTTTTAAGGTGGAGAGAAAATGATAAAGCTTCTGAAAATACATGGACAGGGAGACTGCTGCCTGAAAAGAAGGAACTGATTGTGCAGTCTAAGACTGGGTGGTGCACTCTGGCGAGAAACTAGTTCTGACTAGGAAAATGTCTGGATGAGGAATAAATGCAGCTGCAAGCTAGAAGGGGCCTGGATGTAGGCAACTAATTGGAGTAGAAGATATTGAGCCAGAGAGACACAAGACTTTCTATCAAAAAAATGTCTAAACTTTAAGCAAGAGACCAAAATAGGAAAACGGAGGTCTTAATAGTAAAATATAAAATGATGAAGATCAAGTCTAGGAAAACCGATGGTACTTCAACAGAGAAAGGTTGGACTCAATAGAACATAAAATAGCAGAGGATTTAGGCCCAATAGAACACTCTTGCTTTTATAAACAAGGACAGAATCCAGTCTTAATACCTAATCTGCAAAATACAGTCCTAAGTGTCTCAAAGACAACAAACCTAGGTGTATACTTACAAGCCTGTTGAAACTAGAAAGTCTGGAGTCAGACATGCTCTACATGCATTTATAAATGATGAGTAATCATGAGTGTTTTCACATGTTCAAGGCTGCAGTCAAAATATTGCATCAGTAATTTAACCATAGGATAAGAAAATACTTGGAAATCATCTTCCAGACAGAAAAAATCAGGCTTATTAATTTCAAAATTAACTCTGAATTTAGTAAAGGTATTTTCCCAGCAGCTGCTTTACAGTAGCTTCCCAAAAATATTTTTGCCTAAGAAAGCTCTGATTACTGGAAATAGATGGATACTGTGGTCAGCGAGGGGCAGCAATAAGTCACTGGGACCATAAAAAGGCTGAAAAGTGAAAAGACGACAGGAGTATTTTCATTCATTTTTGTCCTAGGTATCTCCGGGATTTATGCAGTTATAATATAAGCAGCCACATTCTTTCCTATACAAATTGTCCTAAATTTTACATGCAAGTTCTAAAACCCTCTGCTCAGCATTTCCTTTCAAGTCTAATCTACAGAAGTGTTGTTTATAAATTTACAGTTCAAGTTGCTGATAATGGTGAACTGTGCGTAGGAGATGGATTGTTATCTCATTCTAAATAGACTGGAATGTAAAATCACATCCTACATTAGCTTTTACAAGTGAAATGAAATGCTGCTTTTTTCTCAATGAATCACTCAGTATAGTATGAAACAGAACTTTTTTTTGTGATTAAATTGGGAATGCAAGCCAATTTTCAGTGTTTACAGCTCTAAACTTAGCATGTTGCTAACTGTGTTAGGTGACAGCGATTACTGTAGTTCCTACAGTCACACAAGATATCCCAAGGAGGAACAATAACCAAGATGAAACATTGATTTAATATGTGTAAGAACAATCAAAAAAGAAGGAAGTAAGCATTCTATTAAACCAGATTCTAAAAATCAGTTGTACCTCACTCCCTGATCTAAGGAGGGCAACTTTTCACTGAAATAACATATACAGTTATGTGACTTAAGTATAACCACCAACTTTTTGTTTGATTATGTAGTCAAACACTCCTATAGAAACCTCATGAAAGGAAAGGACAAGTATTTGCTGGCTGAGGCAATAAGCAGAGAGGATGGCTGTATTTTTAGCAACATTGTCACCAGATAAACACTAAATGGAGATGAGTCCTGAAGTAAGTCTTCAGACAATCTGACCTTTGGGCTTAAACCTGCTGGAATGAATCTCCATTCCATTTCTCTTTTATAGAGTGGCGTCATCTGTCTGTATGGTAGTGAATAGTTTGGATAAGGGCAGGAGATGTTAAGATCCTGGTTTTCAGCTGGCACTATACAAGAATATCCCATAAAGTCCAGGATGCCTAAACAGGTTGTGATGGTACATGTGTACAGATCATCCGTAATTCAAAGGTGAAACTTTTAGTGACAGAAGCAATTGGACAACACGACTATATGTTTCCAGACGATATGGTTCCAGATGAAGCTGTTGATTTTGGGTTAACTGGCTGCCTTTATAGACCAAGCTCGCCAAACATTGATTGCTCGATTCTACCCTAGTAACAAGTATTCATTGGTCACAGCCCAACCACATAACCATGTTGCCAGGTTGCATTTCCCGCCTCCAACAGCCAGCTTCTTCATTAGCATAACACAACAGAGTCATTACAATCTTTTATAAACTCAAGCATTGCAGTTAAAGCTTTCCCAACTCCACCCAGCCATAGTGCTTGAGTTACTCATTGAATGTTACCACCCATCAGAAACTCTTCTATGGTTCTGACCCACATCATACTAAATCAGTTGGAGCTTACACATTTTGTGTTTCTTAACACTTACAGATTTTCCAATGGGTCAAATTTTGCAATAAATGAAAATAAAAAGACAAAGAGGGAATCCCCCCCTCCACACACACAATTATGAATTAATACTGTGAGAGCATTTGTATGAAAACACAAAAAAGTAAAATAGTATTTCTTTTGAGGTACCGTGCTTTGGGACACAGAGGTTTCTAGGCAGATTTAGTGAATATCAGTTATGTCTTGGAAAACAGATACGGGAGGAAATAAGGATCAAGAAAAAGAGCAGTTAGCCTTAAAAATATCCAACCAATGTAGTAGAAGCAAATTATGAATATGTTGAAAAAAATGAGAAAGCCCCAAATCTAGAGATAACTGAATGGAAATGGCACAATTAATAAATATTTTCTGCCTTGAGCCATTTATACTTCTTTCAGCTGGACACACAGAGGGAGTTTAGACCTAAGTTTGAGAAATGTAATTTGAATACAGTAACACTAGTATCGCAAAATGAAAGAAATAACTGTATAAGAACATAATTCTTACCATGTCTTCTATATTATGACTGTTTGGGCACTAGCCTAACAAAATGCTTACGGTGTTTTAATGTTTCTCTAGGCATTTCTGATTTTTTCTCCATTGTATATTTGAATATGCTTGCTAGATTTTTGATATTTAGATGTTTCTTAGATTGATTGCATTAAATCAGCATAATTTGGCATTGAACTCTCAGAATCTTCCTGTGCTATGAATATGATCATGCAGAACTTTCATAGTAAAACTATGTGCATGACAAAGTGTGCAAATAAGTAGATTAATGGAAAAGGAATATTTCCTTGGGAAAGTCATGGAAGGTAAAAAAATGAAATTCAGGAAGAAAATCCACTACAATTCCCTTCTTCTAACCCCATTCCTCACTTTAGCAAAGCATCAAGGAAGACTTGTTATACAATGGAATTGGAAAATTATTAAGGTCATCCACGAAATTTCCATTCAGTTTATCCTATAAATCTCACTAAAACTTTTCTGAAATAAAAGCTTGAATTACCCAGGAGAGACACTGCTGCAAAAGGCTAAAGCATTATCTGTGGACATAAGAAACATTACCAATCACCCTAGGTACAAAATAAATAAGATAAGATATGAAGCTTGAAGTAAAAAAAAAACAACCAAAACCCAAAAAGGCTATGATGAAGTTATGGACAACTTAAGAAATCTCTTGTAAATATACATCTATTTATCTGATTATAGTTAATTCAGGAGACTTCTAGAGTGGTGTTCCATCCAAAGTAGAGCATGGATAGAATCACTGAGTGAAATCTTGACCAAACTTATTAAAAGAAGAATAAAAAATCATGTTAGCTTTGTAACAAAGGTAATACAAACAAATTTTATTTATGCAATGTAAGGCTGCCTCCTGAAGTCATTAGGTCTTCCCTCAGATATGATTAGGCCCAGAAACTTTTCCTTTTAATCTTCAAATCTGGGGAAAGCATCAGGAAAATATAGTAATTGCTCTGTAGGTGATAGACACAAAACAGGGGACTGAAGAAAGCTGATAGGGTATATCAACTTTCAAGAGAAATTAGACAGCTTACTACTTCTGGTGTTTTTAAATGTAGTGAAGGTGAAAGCAAACAATCTGTAGCTATTGCTATTCTGTCAAGCTAGGGGAAGAAGTCTGCTCCCATCACTGAGTAAAATATTAGTGTGATAGTTTGGATAAAGCTTTAAAAAATTGATATGGGTATAAGTTACTACTTTTACTGTCAGTGTCATGCGCCACAATGAGCAGCTGTAAAAGAGAACTGAAGTAAATGTTCTGGTTGCTGTATATTGGAGAAGAACTGAGAAATGCACTGGGCTGGAGTATGATTTTTAAAGTATCCATTCTGTGAATTTATGAATGTGAACAAGATTAACGAGCAAATATTAAATAAGTAGTCTCTTGGAGAATTTACCTGTGTGGTAACAAAAACAGGAAACTTCTGAAATTTTCAAACTTTAATACCTAGAAAACACTGAAGCACAAACCCCCCACACTTTAAAAATGTTTTAAAACTTTGAAAAAGTTTACAAAGGAAAATAAAACATGTTACATTAATGATAAGTTCTCCATCAAGTTGGGATTTAGCCTTTAATTATATCTATATCAATTAAGTTCCTATGCCTAAAAAAAAATCTAATCCATACATTCCATTGTTACAAGAAATTCTGTTTTGATTTTGGAGCCTTCATAACACTTAGAACTGACTTCATGCACACACCTTGGTATTTTACCAACCTTTGTATTGACACAGAGTGCTAACAGGCTGTAAAGTGAATCAAAATGAAACAAAGAGTAATATTTACAAATTGAAATCCCTGGCATGCCTAAAGAATTCCTCTCTTTTACTGACAACATTTAGAGTACATTGGTCTAAGAACATATTCAGTGAAGCCACATCCCAGTTCACTTTAGATCCCTATTATCATTAACACATCAGTACCATTGTGCTCATGACAGATGTTGCTGCTTAATCTTTATTTAAAAGAGAACATAACATTTTAGACACTTCTGGATTTTTTTCTCTTTTTTGCTGCCCTGTGTGCAATCAGCTCCTGAAAAGATCAGATGATTATGGAATGGATAGAGCTCCAGGGTTTCTACTTCTCTGAAAATACATTTCTTTTACTATAATGTCTACACTGAACAAGACACTGAATCAGCAAAATGGAACTAGATTCAATTAAACTGAACCCCTTTATCTGTTATTTCACTGAACTTTAGTTATTTAAAAGACTCAAACACCTGCACTTTTTTTCTCAGTGAAGCAGAAAAAAGTTTTAGAAGTAATACAATTTTTAAAAGGTCAGCAGTGATAACCTTAGTACGTCTGAGCATGTCATCACTCACCCTACAAGATGGTCTCAATGTATCTAGATAATTCCTTTAGCTGTTTCTGTTTCTTGATCTTCCTGTGAGCACATTTGAAAACTCCATGACTTCAGTCCAAAACAAACCTCAATCACAGCACACTTTCATAAGAAAGTATTTTCTTAGTAGCACTTTTGTTGACTATGTCAAGACACTGTTTCCCTCTCCTCCCTTTCAGTTGACATTGATCCAAATAGCCAAGATTCACAGGTGTTGAGCTTTAGCTGTGAAGCATTTGATCTACCCACAAAGAATTCCCCTGGAAACATACAACTATTGAAGCAGTTCTCCAGCTTGTTATTGAGTATAAAAGCCTCTCATGGTCACTTCACAATCACAAAGCTACAAAAGTATCCTGAGGCATGTCCAGATTACTTTATAGCATCTATTGCAAATTAAATAGCTCCTCTTTTTAGTCCATTTAATTTCTTCAAACTCCTGGCTCTGTTATACAATGAATAAAGACAATTTGGGCTAGTTTGTACTTCAAATGGAGTTTTAGAGATATCTGCACAGAATTAAGTAGATTAATTAATGGAAATGTTTAAAAGAGGATTTACTATGAAAATATCACATTTTTTAAATTCACCGAGGGACAGCATCAAAATTGTAATTTAACAGGCAGTATCTGCTGCACAATTGGGTCCCTTTGCACATATCAGCCTGCACCTGAGTCTTTGTGAGCAGCAGAGCACAGAAATAGATAGAATTAGTACTTGTGACCTTCAGTCACAAACCCAATAAGTATATGGTGCTACTCCAACAATTATCAGTGAAGGCATGTAACACTTGGTTAGTTGAGGCAACAGGCAGAAAAATAAATAAGACCTTTACCTTAGGCTTAAGCTTGCCATTTCTCATTATTGCATCTCTCTATTCAGATAGACTCTGACTTCTCATTCCCTAGTGGTTTGCTTTGCAATTAAAACCTTTTCTTCATTTTAACTTAGTAGTGACTAAATGAGAATGGTGACTCCTCTGTCTCTCCTGCATTCTCACGGAGAGACCCTCAGCCTGAACTTAACCTAAATATGCATCATACCTGTAAGAAATGGCTGTGCCACTTCCCTCTGAGACCTGGAAGCAGACTGTGCTTCTGGTCTGGTAGGAAACAAGGCTTATCCAATCATCACGCAGAATCCTGAGGTTTTGCTTCTTTCTGCAGGATGAGAAATAAGCTGCAAGAAGACACAGACCATTTTGATATTTTATCAAATGAAGTTGTGCCCACCATTTTCAATTTGCTATGTCATGTTCATAACAGTGGATATTTACATATTGCAACAGCAGCTATATCTTATAGATCAAAATAATATGTAATTCAAGTTTCTAATACCTAATGGAATTCCATTTTGAGCTTAAAAAATACATGGAACTCTTTATTCTCTTAAGTGCTGAAGTGCAAATATTCCTTCTTCACAATATATCTGAGAAACCTGTCAGAAAAAAAAGTGATTTCGAGATTCAGTGGTTCACCACTGAGTAATCAGAAGCAATGACCATTATTATTCATTTTTCGGTCCTAAAACATAAAAAGTATCTTCCTCCACAGTAAGACTGATGTAAAGTTTCAACATCACTTTTAAATGCTTAATAAGCTGGGAGGATTTATCCTTTATAACCAAACATTCAGAAAGCTTCTCTCCCAAAAGTTAATACTGTGTTACAGTAATCTAGTTGCATGCTTAAAAATACCTGAGTGATAGAAGGATCTTATTTATCTGTTTGCCAGTGACATGTAGGGTCGACAGATTCAGCTTTCAGCAGTTATCATCACCTACAGAAAGCTGATCAGTTCACACACAAATTTTTTTTTTTTAATCACTGTCTGGTGTTTAGAATGAATGTTGTAATTTCAGTCATTTTTGAGAGAAAATTTTCCTATTTTTCTTGTGTCCTTCTGTATAGGCAGACTGTCAAATACAGTTCACTTAATAGCAACAAATGAAAAAACTACAAATTTACTTAAAAGATCAGATAAATTAATTTGGTGGCTGGAGGGAGGAAGTCATTTTGTATGCTTTCTGAAGACTTAATTCCCATCTGTTTCTTGATTGGGAGTTCCTTTTTCTGTCTATAGTGTCACAAAGAGAATTTTTTTTGCTGTGAAAACAACACTGCTGTATCAAGTCATCTTATTTTGGGGTTTTCTGTGTGGGGCTTGTTCAATCTCTCTAGTCACTCTAGTGAATATGTTGGCAAAAACTTTTTTTTTTTTTTGAAAGATCCACAAGTTAGACAAGCTGAGACATCTCACATTCTGATTCTTTCATACCTCAAGGAAGCCATCCTGCAGGCCAAACCCTGCATTGATATTCATAGCATTTTAAAGGTCAAAAACAAGCAGGAAAAAAAATTACAATTCATAACTTGTTTACATATAAAGGAGAAACCAGAAATAGAAAGGCAGAACAATTTTCTTATCTTTACAGGTCACCTTTTTAAATTTTATATGCTGTATACCTCCAAAGTAAGAGTTTCCAAAGTTAACAGTCTACCAGTCAGATTGCATTTAAGAATCTTTTAAAATATGGTTTGTGTTAATAGACAAATTCTGAAATGATTACTTTCTCACTATATACAATGTTTGTTTTATTCAGAAGTAAAATTGGAGAGGTTCATGAATAGAAAGTGGTAGTCTCATTAGTAATTTAAAGACTGGCATAGGAGGAAACTTGAAGGGTGTAAAACAGTAACACTGAAATAAAGTACTGAAAGGAGAACTACAAAAACGTTCAGCCATCTGATTTTGAGGTTTACTAAAGATGTTGGGGCTATTTCTATGCAAAAGACAGCTCTTTGTGCTTATATCAATTTTTGGTTGATTAAGAAAATGTAAACATCCATAAACACATATACAATTACACTTACAAGGGTTTATTTAGAACAATTATGTAACTATTATATTAATAAAAAGGCTGAGTGCTGTATAGCTAAATACTATATGCTAAACACTATTTATGCTAAACACTAATTTTAATGCATAGTTATTCTGCTACTAATGGAAACAAAAAGAAATAATTAACACTGTTGGTTTATATATACTGCTTTAAAATTGTAATGTGGAAGATGCATGTTCTTTCTTCTGGAATGCCTGGAAATTTTTTTGTAGCAATTTAAGTGAACTTCAAGATCTAGACATTTTTTAAGATTGTACTTCTAGAGTGAATCATTCAGCTACAGTTTTGCTTATTATTATTGCTTCCTGCATATGAGTAGTTTTACAATAAAGCAGCAGCAGAGAAGAAAATAAAAATCCATTATGCGATTACTCCTAGTCATTGATTTATATGCCTAAAATTTTTAAGCACACAAGTGAAGGCTGAAAATCTATGGAAACAGGCTGCCCAAAATTAGCAGAGACAGATAGGAGACAGAATATTTTCCACTCTATCTGATAGTTATCATGGTATACCTACCAAAAAGTACATTTACTTTCCTCAGATAATACCTGAAATATCTCTACCTACATTGGCAACCCTCCCCTCTCCTCTCATCATATTCTTTTTTGCTGAGAATTGTTAAGGGATCACAAAATTGAAGCAGCAGAGTAACAAAACCTCACAGATTAGAGTTCCTACTAAGTAAAAATCTATTTGGAGAGGCAAGGTCTAAGGGAAAAAAATGTTCATTTCAGGAGATCTGGTGCACCCAGGCTTCAGCAGAGTTGCTAGGAAAGATTATCAAAGAATTATTTTGCAACACGATGCTATACATATATTATCTAATGCATTAAATACCTCTATTGAAGGGAAGAGAACCTCTACATCAACACCACAATCAATGGGTATGAAAGGTCTCAAAATGTTCTTAAAGTTCTCTCACCTTGTGCAACCAGCTAATCCAAGAACAAAACACCTATGGAGTAACTACCCAGTGTGGAGTAACTTTTGGCATTGGTATCTCTTTGTCTACTATTTCATGTTAACTCCAGAAGTAGTGTAGATAATAAAGTGCTGAAAGATGCTCAGATCAAGTGTTCATTAAACTTGATTGGGTTCAGCCTAAGAAAGAAACCAAATCCTGAATCTAATGTATTCCAAGTAGTGTGTAATGCCCTATTTGGAGCACCTTTAGACTCAAAAGAAGCAGAGGAGGGGGAGAGGAAAATAAGGGGAAAAAAAAAAAGTAACAAATTCAATCTCAAATAAAAAATGAGGCTAGCTGTGTCTTAAAAATAAAAAAGACTCATTCAAGCCAATTGAGAAATGAATTTAAACAGAAAAAATATACCTACAGTATCTTAGGGCACAGTAAATATTGGGGAGGAGAAATATGAGATATTCCAAGGCAAGATGAAAGAGTTACATAAATACAGCTACTCACTGTTAGAAGGAACAGTACTTACTGCTTGTCATTAGCAGGCTATAGGGAAAGAAAAACCTAAACATTCTTCTTGAGCTGACTGTCTATTTATCAGTCCGGTACTGTCCATTACACTAGTCAGTACAGCTCTCTCTTGGATGTTCTGTGGTGGTGTAGTATGGACATCGTAACTGAAGGACCAAGACTGATTCCGTCTTACTAGCTGATCCAGAAAATGTTTTAAGAGCAACTTATGTTCCAACAACAAAGAATGTAAATCAAGGCATCAGAGGGATGTTGGCACAATATCTCCAAACTAATGGTATTGCAAGCATGTAATTTCCTCTCCTGATGAGAAACCAAGTATCCTGTAGTTTACTTGAACAATGAGATTTTCTTGTTTACGCTTCATTTGGTTATGCTAATCTGTGGCTAGTTGCTTCTGTTTCTTCCTCTTATAAGCAGAGTCAATAGGTAATATAGTTACAGTCAGAATTCACTATGATTGTCTGCAGATTTTAGGAGCATACTCATGCTACTTTCTATCTCACTATTCTCATCACTCTAAACAGCCTTAACAGATCCTCATCAGTCAGGCTATGTAGTTAATAAGGTGTTAATCTCTCTTTGTGTTCATTAGTTAGGACATGAAATGATTCCTAATACCACAGTTTATCATATGATAAGACCTCAAAAGTCTGTGTGTACCAGCATTTGGCTCTAAATAGATGCACAGCACCCTTCTCTATGCTTTTTTTTTTCTGTAGCCAATAGGGACTGTTTGTAATGGGTGCCCTCCTCTCCTTTCCAACTGAAACAAAGTTGAAAGGGTTACTCACTGTAAAGGTTTCAGTAATAGAGGTAGAAGTGTCTGATGGAGCGTCTCCAGAATTACGGAAAGGAGATTACCTCATGTACTGCTAATGACGTGAAACTGATAACTTTCATATTAATGTGTGAAGTGTCGTGAAAGAAAAGCATAGCATAAAACATGGTACTTTTTGCTCAGATCTGTCAGAAAACTAAGAAATTGGCAAGAATAATCATACCTGCTTTGATATGCCTGGTCTGACTTCATGCAACTCATTATTTATTTTTCTGCATTTGCTTTAGGAAATCACTGAAGACCATATCTCAGTTTTCCACTATGTACATTTGACTTGGACATGCTGTGGCCTGTGGGAGGAACCCTTACAGGAAATTATGATTTTGTCAATCTATTGATGCAGGGTGCATGATACACTTCCTAAGATCATTTGGGAATTTCACTAAACAAGCTTGACTTATACTCTTCAGCTCTTCCATGGTGCACCATCATCCCAATAACAAAGCCACAACTTTTGGTCTAGTATTATTATAGGACTGTGG
>WAAB01021046.1:59434-87614 GCA_013389865.1 Piaya cayana | reverse complement strand
GAAGGAAGGAAGGAAGGAAGGAAGGAAGGAAGGAGTTGAAAAGCAGGATGTGACTTTTAGGTGCACAGGACCTTAATTAACTGGAGGAGTAAAACTTACAGGTCTTTCTTCTTTCCTGACTGCCACTCAGAAAAGTCTTTCTTCAATTATTTTTTTCTTCAACTCATCTCCCATCATCAAGTTCTCTTCTTTATTTCTTACATCACCAAGGAAGACACAAATGGAACTGCTTTGCTGCCTTGTGAAAATCATGTATCTAACAGAACTTGATGGTGTAGCATCATGGAAGAGTCAGAGTGCTTGTTTTGAATGCATCCCTTAATTTGAGCTTTATTTTTTTTCTTGTACAGTATTTTCAAACTCTTTTGAGTGAAAAAATAGAACTCCTACCTTAAATTATTCTCCGTTAAACACCTGGATGTGGTGCTGAAAACTGTTGTCAAATCTTATGCCTCAAAATAACAGTGTTTTTCACTAGCACAGATGTCAGGTAAAGAAGGAAATCACACTCCAGAGTCTGTATCATTAAAGTGTCGTTTAAAATACTATTGGTTAGATAACACTATAATGGAAGAAATAATAGTGTACATAATATTTTGTCCCTTTAGATGGTGGGAACCCTGAGCTGCAACATACATGCCTGCAGCATATTGTGTGCATCCTACCTGTAGAAAGGGTTTTCTCATTTCAGTCATTCAAGCTATTATTTGACTTCCTTGCAAGAAAATAGTTCTGTTCATAATTTCTACAGTCAAACAGAGTATGTTCACATGAAATTCTTGCTATGTATTTTGATAAAGGCAAGGCAATACAGGAGGTGTAATTGCAGGAACCAAGGGGGAAGCAGTCTGCAGGATCCTTCTCTACAATGAATTGACAGAGATCTAGTCCTGCTCTGATCATTGACTCCTCCATGTACAATGGTCTTCTGGTCAGGATCACTACAAATTTATTTTTAGAAACTGCAAAAATTGTTTGTTTGTGGTCTTTATTGCTAAGATAAAGACTGAAGATCATACTGGTTTAGAATATGAAATGTCAGTGAGTGGCTTTCTCTGGATGAGATTTAAGGCACAGAACAGAAGCAGTAAAAAGTCTTGGCCTCATCCCATGGCTTGTGGTGTTCTTGTTGCTGAATAAAGGATACAAGTAATTAGACTGTAAAATTTCCAGCTTCTCTGTGCATGAAGGAAGAATTTAAAAAACAATGAAGTATCATGTGAGCACTTAAGAAGATCAAGTTCTTTTGAATATACCAGAGTAAATTAAAATGACTTTGATGGATATCAACATTTTTGCCCTGCTTATTAAAAAAAAAAAAATCAATCCAAACCCCCAAAACTTTCTTCCTACCTATTTTTCTCTTTGCTGGAACAAAATATTGCTGCAGTATGTGAACTATTATCTTTGCTCAGATCACAACTTGCTTAACTATACTAACTGAGGGAAATTTACATTCTGAAATATGTCAACCTCAGAACTAGATGTGATTTACCTACTTTGATGATGGGTTTCATGATGGCAGCAGACATTTAATGGTTCAGTACTATATCTTCAGACTGAGAGTTAACAGTAGTTTGTAACCTTGTTTCTTGATTACCATTATTCTATGCTTTAGGTTAAGGAAACCGATTTGGATATAATCTAATGATATGAATAATAATAAACCTAGAAGTTTTTAGTTTTTTGGGTAGCTCTAGAGTTCAAATGCTTTACAGAAAAACTAGGAATGGGAAGAGTCAGGGACCCTGAGTAAAGGTGAAAAAAATCCAATTTTAACTCCCTCCAAATATTCTCAGTTTACTTTTTCCCCAGAGTCTGTTCAAATGGAATAGTTAAAGTTGAAAGCACAATTTGATTTGGACTTTTTTTTACAAGATCACTTTTCTTAAGGAATAGGTTGGGAAAAGGATTGTGTCACGGTCACTATGCAGTACTTGCACATTTTTCCTTTGGGGAAAGCTATTATAGATATTACACGCTGCTTCTGAATGAAGATTTATTGGGCCAAATGCTGCCCTCAGCTATGCCAGTGGAACTGCCAATACATTACATCCGATAAAATGAATGACTTCCCAGTGGTATAAATGAGGGTAGATTTNAAGGAAGGAAGGAAGGAAGGAAGGAAGGAAGGAAGGAAGGAAGGAGTTGAAAAGCAGGATGTGACTTTTAGGTGCACAGGACCTTAATTAACTGGAGGAGTAAAACTTACAGGTCTTTCTTCTTTCCTGACTGCCACTCAGAAAAGTCTTTCTTCAATTATTTTTTTCTTCAACTCATCTCCCATCATCAAGTTCTCTTCTGTATTTCTTACATCACCAAGGAAGACACAAATGGAACTGCTTTGCTGCCTTGTGAAAATCATGTATCTAACAGAACTTGATGGTGTAGCATCATGGAAGAGTCAGAGTGCTTGTTTTGAATGCATCCCTTAATTTGAGCTTTATTTTTTTTCTTGTACAGTATTTTCAAACTCTTTTGAGTGAAAAAATAGAACTCCTACCTTAAATTATTCTCCGTTAAACACCTGGATGTGGTGCTGAAAACTGTTGTCAAATCTTATGCCTCAAAATAACAGTGTTTTTCACTAGCACAGATGTCAGGTAAAGAAGGAAATCACACTCCAGAGTCTGTATCATTAAAGTGTCGTTTAAAATACTATTGGTTAGATAACACTATAATGGAAGAAATAATAGTGTACATAATATTTTGTCCCTTTAGATGGTGGGAACCCTGAGCTGCAACATACATGCCTGCAGCATATTGTGTGCATCCTACCTGTAGAAAGGGTTTTCTCATTTCAGTCATTCAAGCTATTATTTGACTTCCTTGCAAGAAAATAGTTCTGTTCATAATTTCTACAGTCAAACAGAGTATGTTCACATGAAATTCTTGCTATGTATTTTGATAAAGGCAAGGCAATACAGGAGGTGTAATTGCAGGAACCAAGGGGGAAGCGGTCTGCAGGATCCTTCTCTACAATGAATTGACAGAGATCTAGTCCTGCTCTGATCATTGACTCCTCCATGTACAATGGTCTTCTGGTCAGGATCACTACAAATTTATTTTTAGAAACTGCAAAAATTGTTTGTTTGTGGTCTTTATTGCTAAGATAAAGACTGAAGATCATACTGGTTTAGAATATGAAATGTCAGTGAGTGGCTTTCTCCGGATGAGATTTAAGGCACAGAACAGAAGCAGTAAAAAGTCTTGGCCNTGACTCCTCCATGTACAATGGTCTTCTGGTCAGGATCACTACAAATTTATTTTTAGAAACTGCAAAAATTGTTTGTTTGTGGTCTTTATTGCTAAGATAAAGACTGAAGATCATACTGGTTTAGAATATGAAATGTCAGTGAGTGGCTTTCTCCGGATGAGATTTAAGGCACAGAACAGAAGCAGTAAAAAGTCTTGGCCTCATCCCATGGCTTGTGGTGTTCTTGTTGCTGAATAAAGGATACAAGTAATTAGACTGTAAAATTTCCAGCTTCTCTGTGCATGAAGGAAGAANCCTGCTTATTAAAAAAAAAAAAATCAATCCAAACCCCCAAAACTTTCTTCCTACCTATTTTTCTCTTTGCTGGAACAAAATATTGCTGCAGTATGTGAACTATTATCTTTGCTCAGATCACAACTTGCTTAACTATACTAACTGAGGGAAATTTACATTCTGAAATATGTCAACCTCAGAACTAGATGTGATTTACCTACTTTGATGATGGGTTTCATGATGGCAGCAGACATTTAATGGTTCAGTACTATATCTTCAGACTGAGAGTTAACAGTAGTTTGTAACCTTGTTTCTTGATTACCATTATTCTATGCTTTAGGTTAAGGAAACCGATTTGGATATAATCTAATGATATGAATAATAATAAACCTAGAAGTTTTTAGTTTTTTGGGTAGCTCTAGAGTTCAA
Organism: Piaya cayana; assembly: GCA_013389865.1. Taxonomy (NCBI): domain Eukaryota; kingdom Metazoa; phylum Chordata; class Aves; order Cuculiformes; family Coccyzidae; genus Piaya; species Piaya cayana. The sequence continues at coordinate 83,695 of WAAB01021046.1, read as the reverse complement.
ATGCTTTACAGAAAAACTAGGAATGGGAAGAGTCAGGGACCCTGAGTAAAGGTGAAAAAAATCCAATTTTAACTCCCTCCAAATATTCTCAGTTTACTTTTTCCCCAGAGTCTGTTCAAATGGAATAGTTAAAGTTGAAAGCACAATTTGATTTGGACTTTTTTTTACAAGATCACTTTTCTTAAGGAATAGGTTGGGAAAAGGATTGTGTCACGGTCACTATGCAGTACTTGCACATTTTTCCTTTGGGGAAAGCTATTATAGATATTACACGCTGCTTCTGAATGAAGATTTATTGGGCCAAATGCTGCCCTCAGCTATGCCAGTGGAACTGCCAATACATTACATCCGATAAAATGAATGACTTCCCAGTGGTATAAATGAGGGTAGATTTTGTCCTAATGTACTGAGGTATGTAGGTACTTTAAGAAAGCCTTTTAAGTCTTTTGATCTGCTTATAACCTCTAGTAAAAGTATATGGAGTCATACAAAGAATGAAGTTCTTCCATAGACTATTTCTGTGATCTCAGATACTTAAGAGTTTTCTAGTTGATTCTTTAATTCATTGTGTCGTGTGCTACATTATTACATTTCATAGTGTAGCCCTGAGAACATGCACTCTTAACCTTTACAGGCATTTTAATTTAATAATTTTTCCCCAGAGAGGATGCATAGAAGAACTGCTGTGAGCCACAATTAGGTGACAAATTGTCAACAGGTTTAATTCTAAGTGATTAATATTATTTTTGCTTTTTTATATCCTACTGATATTTTAAATTAACAACATTTGGGAAATTTATGGAAAGATCTACAAAAACTGCTTCTAAAGTTTGCAGCAGGAAAATTAATCACTGAATTCCTTTTTGTCTATTAAGCTTTCAATACATTTCTCTTTTGTGAGACCGGAAGGTTTGAGTTTCCCTGAATCTTAAACTCACCAGTAGAGTTCTTATGCTGCAGCTTACCTAACGGGCCTGTAGTAATCCAAATCCATTCTGAGAATCCAAATCCACTTTAGCAGATGCTGACCTTCCATAAACTGATATTGATTTCTGCGTGTGATGGGCAAGCTACAAAATGTCTTTAGTTTGGATTTGTTTCAGATATTTGGCTAAGTAAAAGTTGGAATCCACTGAAATCTAACAGGAAGAAAAACAAATGAAAACTTTCCTATGTGGACTCTTGCATTCAGCTTCTGGTCTCAGCAGGAAATAGGACAGTGGTTGTTTCCTTCATGCATCACGTTTTCTGGTATACAATTTTTAAAAATTCTAACAACTTAGAATCTCAGGGAAATATCTTATTAAGTGGAGATAATAGCTATATGAGGAAATGTTTGGTTTTGCTGTCCTTCAAATGCATCTATGTCCTCAGAAAAAATCTGCCAGAAATACTTCTTACTGTCATTGATCCATTATCTCTTTGTAGGACAATGTGTTCATTTTTGTTTCTTTGTTTTGCTTCTGTGGGTTTTCTTTTTGAGGGATTTAGGAATATTTTTGTTGGGTATAGATTTTTCTGGGGGGAGGTGAGGGGTGAAGAGGGAAGGGGAGCATTTACAGTTTAAACATGTCTTTGATTTTTCCACCTATAATCCCCTAGATTCAAATTTTACTCTCACAAAAAGTTCTTCTGGAACAGAAATCTTTGTCCAAGTCACCTAGCAAGCATGGCATATTTTCATATGGCCTGAACAGAATTTATCAGCTCTTGGAAGTTATGTTCACATGAGGGCACTTCCGCTAAAATAGGACTGGGATCAAATAGGACAGATCTACGTAGTTAATATCATTAATTTGTGCAAGCATGCCTAGATCCAAGTGGATATGGGTTAAAGATGCTGTCATGATCTGGCTTATCTTTTTCAACACAGACCATTCTCCAGTTCATGCTTTTAGAGTTAAAAAAAACGAAAACATTTTCAGCAAGAAACATTTGGAAGTCATAGGACATAAAATATCTAGTATTAAAAAGGGTACTTTACCATTTCAGAACTGAAACATCATATTGACTTTTAGCACTAACTCTGTGTAGTCCCCATGTTTCCTCCCATTATCATCATCAATATGCTTTGCTTAAATCTGGAATTTATTGATTAAGACCATTGTACAGTAAGAAGAGCCAGATTGTGATGTGAATAATGAAGTTACTAGATTTCTGTTCTTGGCAATGGCTATTAAACATTTTTCAACTCTACCTGTGATAATTTAGTTTTAGGAGTTCAAAGAACTGAACTATTTTTGTGTCTAGACAGTACCCAGTACAAAAGCCAATACTTCCAGTGAGGACCCAACCAGCTAGCATCCCAGAAAACCCAATGCAAGTGAAATACTAAGATCAGAAGAATGTCTGTGTGTAAATGCTTCTTAGAAATGAAAATATTCTTGATTTGAATGAATCTGGATAGCTTTCCACTAGGGAAAACAGTACTGAGATGCAGAACAACATCAGTTACATAAGAAAAGTGGTAAGCGTGGTAAGGAAAGTGCCTGTTTCCAGTGAGAAATCATCAGGTCCTACCAGCTTTTAAAATTAAATCCTTTTTTCTTTTGAAGTTCTTTATGGTGTCTACACACGGTAAATACCCATGAGCCTGTGATGTTCTCCTGTTTCTTTATTTGGTGCAAACATGGCAATTTCTGCTTTGCACCAAGGTTTATTTTATCAGTCTCTTTCACTTTCCTAGGACCAAATCTTTGGATTTGAATGTTATGGTCCCCTCAGGAAGTACTTATTTGTGGGAGTTGGTCCATTTCAGTTACTCTGCTGAAGAAGGAAGCTTTTGCTCCAAGGATGATGTTCCACCTTGAAGCAAACTAAATTCTTAAACACTGACATAGGTTGCATAATGTCTGTGCAATATATTTATATTATCTGAGAAAGATGATTGATAGCATAAATAATATTCTGCACCATTAAATCTTATACTATAAAGTAGATTTTGCAATACATACATTCTATGATAATGTATTTCCACAATAATGCACTAGTAGTGAAAAATCTAAATTTGCAGGGGTTTAGCAGCCTGTTATGTTTGTCAAAAGTTAACTTTATCTCAGTTACTCCAACATTAGTCTGTCTTTTTCCTTCTGTTTGTTCCCACTCATGCTCCCTGTTTCTCTGGGCAGGTCTTTATCTGAAGTAAACATACTCAGTCTATAAGAATAACTCATGAAAAGTCACTTGTATCTGTGCTTGGACTTCCATCATGGACAATATGTGCACTAGGAACTTAGATGGGGTGCAAGGATGCTTAGTGCACACAGGCTACAATACGAATATGTGCAGACTTTGTTCTTTTAACACTTTTTAACTCAGTCAAAAATGTAGACTGATTTTTTTCAGAGGAACAATAGGGTAGATTTCTTAATGGCTGCTCTCAGGCAAAAATCCACAATCTTAATTTTCAGTGATGAAACAGTAGGGTTTTAAAGGTATGCTTTGTCAAAATTTCAGATTTGTGATTTGATGTTATAAAAATGTAATTTCCCCAGATTAATTATTGAAATGGCTGTTCTGACTCTGTTTTCCCCAGAAGCAATGGCTTGAAACAGACATACACCATGGATAACGTCAGCTCAAGTAGTTACATTTTGGGAAAGCTTTTATATAAGCAACTGAAAATGGCTTCCTTCAGAAAGAAAAGTTAGGCTCTCTGAAAGGGGTGGGATGAACAGCCTACATCCAAAAAAGAATTGGCTTAACACAGTACAAGGTGTTCTTAATAACTAATCACATTATTAACAGTTAGAACTCAAATAGCTTAATCAGGGCACATATATACATCATTGTAGAGGTTCTTTAGTATGAGTAGATATCTCAGAAAATAAAACCTATGTCAAGAGAATAGTAAATAAATCATAGCAGACTATGCTTTCACATCCTTAATCCACAAAAAACCCCTATTATGAATAAAAATCTTCATTGAGCTGACAGACAAAGCAGAGCAAAAACTGCACTGTATGTAGCAGAACAGGATTACTTTGTTAGGCAACAGGAGAAGTTTAACTGTTAATATCACTAACAGTTGCAGAAGGAAATGATCCTTTACTAATTGGCACACATTGGCTTAACAAAACAGAGCTGGATTGGAACACTTACAGTACATGTTAGGTAAGCATTGAAATGAAGAGAAAATATACATCTGCTGATTATACAGGTATTACTAATTTGAAACAATAAGGTCAAAATTACACATGATGGAGGGGGCTGTATCTAAATTTCCTTAAGTTCATTCTTGTTTCTGGTGACTTTTGATCATTTACAGAAAGCATCACAGAACTGAAAATGGCTTACCAAATGGGTTTTTCTCTTTAGTTATGTCTTAGAATAGGTGTGACTTTCATGTCCAAATATCAGGATGTGAAAGGAAAGATAAAGCTGTAGATTTGACTGTCTGTCATCAAATTTCTTCCTATAATACCATGGAAAAGAAAGTATAATTAGTGGATTTAATTCAGACATATGAAATGCAATCGATGTTGCATTGTATGTGGCCCACTAAATACAGGCAGGGATTTGGGTATGAAAGACAACTGCACAGTGCAGTTAACAGCCCTGACACAATCCATAATAGTATTGCAGTAATGTATCATGTTCTCTACATTTGCTTTTAAAGTTTGTCTTCTGCTATACAAATGGTATACTGTTAGCTGGCAGAAACAGAAAGGAACATCCAGGAGACTACAAAAGCTTTTGAGATTGTAACAAAAATATGGATTAAAGTTAAGACAGGAGAGCACAATATACTCCAGGATAAAGTTATCTGGAGTTGCCTCTCAAGGAAAGCTGTATAATATACTGTCTAAAGCTAGTAATAAATGTCCACTGATATGATGTAATATGAAGTATAAACATCAGCATGATGTATTGAGAAAGGGATACTTTAGTTCTGTTACTATTTGTTGGATGGATTTAAGTGAAGCTAGCAGAAGAGAAATTTGGTGTAGATGGCATAATTATCACCCCACATATCACAAATTGTCCCACAGAGCTAGATTTAATGGCCAGGACACTTCACTAAGTGGTCGTTCTTTCAAATACAGATCTCTGCTGACGCTGCAGAGGAGGGGAAATTCTTAGATGTGGGAGCATGAGTGTTCATGTTTATTCCAGCTGGCTGCAGCTGGTAGAAGGTAAACATTACTGCAGCTAATAGTCTCAAGGCAGTGCATGATATTCTTGCTAAGATGAAACACAAGCAGGGATTATTTCACTTCAGCTTTCTCTCAGGAACTGTAAATTATCCTCAGGAGATATTCAGTAACACACACAAGATTGGCTATTTATCAGCCTCTTTCAAATGGGTTCATGTAATGGTTTCTACAGAAATTCTCACGGCTTGTAACTTAAAATACAGGTCCTGGAACACCAATATATATGAGCTTCAATGCAACAGGATTTAAGGAGAAAAGGAGTTTTGCCAACCAGCAGAGAAGGGGAAGAACCTCTCCCCTTCAACATGCAAGGTGTAGCTAGGGAATTATGTTTCCACAAGCAATCTGTTTGACACTGTTGGTATATGAAATAAGGAAGAGATTGGTATAGTGGGACAGAAAGAAGGGGATAGTTTCTGTACCTGTGTTTGTGTATATAAGTTGAGAAGGCCTCAGTGTTCTTCATTATTTCAGTTTCCTCTTTTGAGAATTTTTTGAAATTTATTCTCCAGTCCCTAGCCTTGGGCAGCTGGAATAAGAATAACGTCTGATGATTTGCCATCTCACCCTGTCATCTATCCTTTTTAGCAAATGCTTACTATCATTGCCTTTATTATAGCTTAGAAGACATTACCCCCTGCCATTGCACTGATTGCTGTCCTTTCTGTACATAGGTAAGAGATTTAGTAAGTAGGAAGTTTCACAGAGGTAGACATTCATGGAAGGGGACTTAGCTCTGCTTAGTGGTGGCTGGAAGTGATTTTGAGAAGCAGGCAAAACCAGAGTTGAGAATATACTGAGCCCCTAAGGTTAAGTGAAAGGCATTGATTTTACACCTTATCAGTGAGATGGGAGAAAAAAAAGAGTAAAACCAACTGCCTGGCATCAGAATAAAAATTGTGTATCCTGGTAACACACTTGGAAAAATCAAATGAAAATTATAATCTTCAAAAGCCTCTGTCACTGCACTACTGCAGACTCAGCAAATTTCCGCAAAAATGTAGATTAATTTAGCTTTGCATCTTGCCTTTTTTTCTTGCTTAATTTGAGACAGATTTTATTTATTGGATGGGCCAGAACTACACCAAACTGAGCAGATTTTTTATTAATTGTGAGTTGATTTTATGAGCTGACATTTAACAAAAGAAGATGCAGAGTAAGAAACAGATACTTATCCACAAACCAAAAGTTTTTTGAAAATTACAGAGGTAGAACAGGATATCTTTAAAATTACTGTGTTGAGATAAAGGGAGAAATAAAAACACAAGCTACTGATTAACTGTTGCTCCATACTTAGTGGAAGAAATATATGGCATTGGCAGCATGCATTTAGAGCCATGTATACTTTATTCTGAGAGCAGCACCATGCAAGACTTTGAGCCTATGCAGGCAAATTGAAGACATTCTAATAGTATGAGCTAGTACGCATGGGAGAGGACAGATACTTCATGAATACATATTCTGGACACTTGCTTTATTTCTGTTATCCCATCTACCCAATATGTGGTTAAGTAGTTATCTCTTAGATTATTTTCTGTTCTTCATCAGTAAACTATATAAATCATAAACTAAAACTATAACACTTTCTTTTGTGCAACAATCAGTAATCTCTCCCTTGTGAGGTGCTGGGAGAACCATTCTGCCCATGACACAAGATTTCAATGGTGTTATAAAATAAAGTCTCTGAATTCCTTTATGGGAGAAAGCCTTATCTTCTAGTCTCTTTGTAACATTAGACAGAAAAAAAAATTTCTTCTGGTATATCTTTGTGTCTAAGACTAAACTTCTGCCACAGTTGAAGTCATGCCACCACACATACTGCCTGCAGGGCAAGATGCAAGATTCTTATTGCCCTATTAGAACAACATTGTCTTCCAGAATCATTCTGCATTTCAGGACTTCCTTAACATCACAGGGGCCCTAATACACATGACTTTCAGTGAAAGAGCTGTCCTAAGAACAATACTCCTACTGCTATAAAGATCTAATTCTAAGCATTTTCAGGAATTAAAACCTGCTCTTCTTCACTTTGTTAATTGTTTTAGGGATGACTCCAGGGAAGACAGGAATCTCTTCACAACAAATATTAATTATCATTATAGATTATTACATAATGATGAGAAAGGGTGATGAAAGAGAATACACATGTGTATAAAGGTGTTGGAAACCCAATGGGACTCAACAGAAGAAATTTCAGTGTTGAGAGGAGATTATGTTTCTCCTTTGTAATTTTCCTTTTATGATGAAACCTGACTCAAGGGCAGAGTTTTTATAATTGCCATTGATGCCTAGATAAAATTTGAATTGTTTCTTAAAAAATTACCATTAATCCTCTCCAAACTCTTCATAGAAGTCAGTTAAATGTTTTTTGATACAGTGATACTTCACACAAGTATTGAAATAAGTAAGTGATGTGTTTTCTCAGTAAGTGGTGTATATTTTTTTTTTAATTTTAGGAAATGGAAAGGACTATATTTTATCACCACATCAACATACTAGAATATATATGTATTGTAAGCTATATATTGTATACTATGGAGTTTTTGCAAAGACTGCTACTAACTCAAAACTTGAACCGGAATACATCTGTGGCATGAAGAGTTAATTAAGCCTGAAACAAACAGGTATTTTGCACTGGCACTGCAATAACCCCCAAAGATTTATCCTGCTATTTCAATTAAGCTATCTTTCTCATTTGTTGTGCAATGACGCTTTGTGCACAAGCACACAACACCTCTGCTAAACAAGGACACCACCACCTACAAGAAGGTACCCAAGTTGTCAGGTCTAGTACACAATACATGCTGTTAGAGTTCAGTAATGACAGTTCAGGCTTCAGCTTTTCACAAATGATGGCAGAGGTGATACGACCTTTTCCAGGTTTGCTTAGTGTTGAGTAGCTCACCCCTGAGCTGCTGCTATTCTGAGTTTCTTGCCTAGAAGTCTTCTCAGAGAATACTGATCCTGGCAGGAAAGGGAGTTATCCTTCACATGCCACTCTATGGACAGAGCAACAGGTTCAGCTGCAAAACTGTGCTTGATGTTTTTCTCTACAGTGCTCCAAAGTAGACCTGCAAATCTGACAAAACAGCAATGTCTCTGACATACAGTGGAAGCACCTTTGGAAGTTGGATGGCTGATCGTGCTGACCGCCGGTGTGTGGAAGAAGTGAGAGAGAGGATAGAGCAGAAAAGACCTGCAATACGTAAGATTGGTGCTTGACATTCATTTTCTCACAGTAAATTGCAATTTTTCTGCCACTGGCAAATTGTTGCTGTGTTTACTAAACTCCGCCACACAACAGTAAATGAAACGTAAACTTTTTTTAAAAAAAAAAAAAAAAAGCTGAAGAAGATGACTGTCTTTCGATCTAGCCCATAACTGTAACATATCTGGGTTAGTTATGCTTCCTGTGCTCTCATAAGGATTTCAGTTTCACATTTGCTCTCTAAGCCAATTGCTAGCTCAAAATTAAGTGAAAATTTTCACACAGGAAGCTTGGGAAGAATTAACATGTAGAACTGTCTCTTGGGTGATATGGTTTTCATTAGTGTACTGCTTAGAATACAGGTAATGGAATGGTGGTTACAGTTAATTTTTCCTGAAAGGTGAGTAAAGAAGAAAACCTTCACATCTGAAAAATGTAGAGGGAACTGAATATCATAATTGTAATCCTCTCTTATCTGTGTACTGAGAAAAAAAGGAATTAAAAAAACCAGTTGTTTAATTTAGATTTTTCCATAGAAGATACTTAAAATTGCAGAATTATTTCAATTAACATTCCACTTTAAATACAGATAATAGCCAGGTCAACATAATTTTATATTTTTTATTTAGAACATAAAGTACCAAAAGGAAATGGTTGAATCAATACTGGAAAAACTGAATTTATGTCAATTGTATCATTATTCTCTAGTCTCCAGAAGTAATTAAACTTGGGAAATAGGATTGCAAATGAGCCTTTTGATGTGACATCAGCAAAATCTACTGCAACTGAAGGGTTATGGGCTGAACCATGCCTTACACATAATCTGATTGAAAGTGTGTCTTACAGACACAATTGTACAGTGAAACTAACTTTTTAATAAATTGTAGGGGTTTTTTTTAGAATAGATTTATTTTACAGAAAGGCATACATTATTTTACACATGTCAGTCAAAGATAGCTTAGAAATTACTCACAAAATTGATTTTACATGAATAGGTATTTTGCATGTTAAGCAAGAAGGAACAAACCAAAATGTGTACGGTAATATATGAAATTACCTCAAGTATTTATCTTCTGTTTCACATAGAGGATCTCTTAGTTAATAACACATATGGGATTTAGAAACAGTGCATTTTATCTAACCAGCTACTAATGAAGCAAGAAGAAATTCTTGTATTTTGTGTTGAATCTTACACAAATTATAGATAGCACTTTAATATGATACTCTTTCTTTTGAGGGATACTAAATAGCTTATCCAAACAGCTTATCCCAGCAGTGCTTCTGTCATACACACAGGATCTTTCCAGCCTATACCTGTTCTTGTGGGCTAAAAAGTAGGCAGATAATATTCTGCACTATGGCAAGATGTTTTCTCTTTTGGGGAAGTGATAGGGATTCTGCACATTTATATTTTAATACTTTATGTGATCATGGAATTACATATCATCATATTGCATAGGGTCCATGGGGGGGAGTTAAGGTTATGGTTTCAACAATAAATCCAGTATTTCCTGCCTAGCAAGCAATTAATTTATAATGTTACTTGCATTTTAATACCTTTGGGTTGATCCTGCCTCTGTTAAAAGAAAACAGCAAATCCCTCTGGTTTCAAAAGTTGAAACTTCTGTATGTAATAAATATAATTGCATTTTTTTTCCTGTACTTGATGATCTTATGCTTTTCTAGGCTGTTAAAAGATCAGTTTGCAAAAATCTTTCCTCTGTTTATGTTTAGCATGATATGCCTTTTAATGAGGAAGCAGAGATTTAGCAACATTATTAAAGGATAAATTAAATGTCAATTAGCACTGATATTATAACATCAGAATTCTTATCCACAACAGAACTTTGGTTCAGCATACTAATCCATGCTCATTTGCTTCTTGTTTGTGATCTAATATCTATCTTCAAATATTAAATAAGATAAACTTTTAGAGAAAATATTCTGTACATCATGGAAGAGCTCAGGACCTCTGTGAGGTACATTCTTTGAAAAGGTCAGATTTTACACATGTGGACTCAACAGTATTTTTGATGTTATTGCCACAAATGTCCTGAATTTCCTTGGAAACTGAATAAAATAAAAACACAGTTTCTCATCAACCCTCCTTAGGTACATATTAGAAAATTATAATTTGTGTCTAGTCTGTTTGGTGTTTATTGGTAGATTTTAATCTCTTTGTAAACTTTGAATTTGACAATATTTCCATTAAGGTAAAGTAAAAGCGTTAAAATCAGGATCTGACTGAAGGATACAGAAAAATCTGCACTTTAGTATAATAATTTGATTAAAAAACTAGAAACACATAAAACACTACTTATAAATCACTAACCAAAAATTCACTGCTTTTTTAAACAAAAAGTGAGAACTCCAAACACTGAATAGCAATTATAAATTTAACAGACAAAACCTCTTTACTGATATTTAATAATTGAACTGTGAGATAAGGATTCTAATATTTGTGATTTTTTTTTCTGTCTTTCCTGAAGTCGTAGTTACCTCCCGAAGCACTCGAACTGTCAGGTTCCTGATTGTTTGTTAAATATTTACTTTGACTCTGTTTCATGAAAGCAACAAAATAAAAAGTTTTACTAGTACTGCTTAAATATCTAGATATACTTCATGGATAATGTAATGTTCACGTTCCTGTACTTTAATATATGCATAAGTAATTGGCTAAATTGATATCTGATAAACAAAGTTTGTGTCTCTCAGTAAAGAAATTGGAATTGTGAAAAACTGGAAAAATAATAGACTATAATTTCTCCTAAATGTTCAGGTAGGGAAACAACACTTAATGATCTGATTTAACTCATATGATTCAATGTATTATTCCACGTTGAAGTACCAGAGAAACTGTTTCAAAATCTACCACTTACTGATAACTCTCCAGGAGTCATATTTCAGACTGACCAACTCTATTTTTTTTCAGCATACAGTGTTTTCTCTTCTATTATTTAAGCCTGGTTTGGAATAAGAGTTTCCAGAAGGAGGGACAAAGAGAGCAAAGCTCAGTCTGGTAGGCAAACAGATAACTGCCAGCTTTCCTTTGTAAACACAATTTTACTATATAACATGTAACATTCTGTGATCCTGAGGATGTGGAGCAGGCTTTGACACACGCATGTTTGTTTTTCTTAACATTTTTCAGCAAGTATCTCTTTTAAAGGCTTCCTGCAAAACCAAAATTTATGTTTCCCTCATCTAGAGAGCATGAGTACATTGTGTTGATAACACCTCAGCACTTCAATTTTCATAGCTGCAGCTGCCGTGTGTACTTGTATGTTGGTTTCAGACAGTATCACGGAAATCCATTGACATATTTAATAGATTAAATTAAAACAAGGCTACTGTACTAGGAAAAATAATTTCCTCAATCTTTATTGTGACTTAAGAGGTACAAGAGGTAAATTCAAGATGGTGGAGTAGTCCTCTGTTAAGTATACAGGCTAAAAACTGTGTTTGAAGAGTACAGGGTGTATAAAGATGACATTAGACAAAATGTTAAGTATCAAATCCACTCATTAAGCATTTAACCTCAAAGGCCTTTGTGGGTCTAGTTCTAGGCGATATCCACTAGGATCAGTGGTATCCAGTTCAAATAATAGGAATATTTCACTAAGCTATTGGTCTGTCTACGTTTTGGTTGCAATTAGAACAGCACCATACTGGGATCTGACAAAGGAAATAAGGTATTGAAATCTTATCAAGAGAGAGGTTTCTCACAGCATTTTCATATGGGATTCTGCTCTAGAAATGTGGTCTCAGAAATATATTTTCCTTTTTTTCCCTGAGCTTGTTCATTTTTTCACTTGTTTTTTTTTTTTTTGTTTAAAGTATATTTATATTTGCTTTCTTATATATTGCTTACTCAGTTATTTTTTTCGTGCAAAATATTTCAAAAGCCAATATCTCTAGTGCTGGGCAACAGTGGTTTGGGTGATTTGAAATGCAGGTATTTACCACAGCAAAAAATCACTCTTAGAAACACCATATAGTTACAACAGAACATGTTATGTCATGGTTGCTCTATTTAAGATCATTCTTAATTATTTGAGATACAGATATTAGTTTATTACAATGTTAAGCGTTATGAATGAGAAGCAATAACAACAAAGTCATGGATATTAATCTTATGTCTAACACAGTTGCTATTATTTTGACAAATAACCTTAAAGCTGTTAGCTAAAAACAAGTTTACATTTTGATAATCATAGTACAGACATAGATCAAGTGTATAATGTGTTTATGGCATATATTAGAAACCAGCTGCACTGAGAATCAATTGTAGCTGACTGATAGCGAATATAGCATGGCTTGACCTCCAGTTCAAGTAAACCACAAATTCTTAATGCTCCATGTTTCCAAATAGTAAAATGGAATTAATTATATTTCTCAATTAGTGACAATTTAAAGACAGTTATCATACTTAAAGCATTTGGAAGAACTGATATAGTTTGAAAGTACATATACATATCAGGGAATTGAACTAAGAGCTGAGCTTGTCACTATGTAACTGATACATATCTTTATAATGACCTTTTCACCTAGCAAATGAAAAATGTCACTTCTTTATTTAGTGTAATAGTTCTAAATGAATATTTTATCACAACTTGTAATTTTGTTGTTACGGTCAATATATTATATCATTTGTGATGAGTGCATCTATTCACAAAACTAAAAAGTATGTCTTTTTGATCTGCATACTGATGTTACTGGTGGCAAAGATCATAGCTGCAGATAATACAATGAGTAGAGTGCAGAGAATGTCCCTCAGAGAGCAATGTAAGCCTTGTTATGATAAAGATTTCAATAATGGCAAATATGTGAATGAAAAACACAGATAATCAAAGTGTTAATTCACTTAAATCAAGAAGTATTTGACTGAGTTGTGGTCATTCAACAGCTGTGTCCATGCCCTGTGAGCACTGAGACAGTGGATCCAATCACATTTCCAGTAGAGAGGACAGAAGATGTTTTTCTTCAGTTATCAAGCTTAAGGTCAAGTGCCTCAACAATACGAGTGGCTGGTATGTAATTTAAATGGTTATTTGGGGATGTTTTGGTTTTAACAGAGAGAAAACAGGAGGAAAGACTGACTATAAATGAACTCTTTTTTCATCTGCTATGAAGGGTTATACAGAGACAAATGTCAGGTTTTCTTACTTTTTCTGAGAGCACTTGCATTCATGAGGAACCTGAAAAGGTAATTTTTTGACATCTAAAATGTCTCCTTTATAATTTATAGTTGTTTTTAGCCCAGGGCAATACTACTCATTTGCCATTTAAAATTATATCTCATTGTTTTCAGAAAATCACAGTTTCCCTCTGCTTTTTTTTTTCTCCACTTCAGCTGTTGACCTAGAGTTTCAAAAAGATGACCTCCTCTCCTTTAATAAGTGTACTTTAGTATGTGTGAAAAATACTCAACATAACTAGGCTGTTCTGTTCATTTCCCTAGGTACAGTATTTTTCTTCTGCTTTGGGATAATATAAATATAATATGTGGTGAACTAACTGGAGGTACTGTATTAATTGAAAATAATCCAGTATAATATACAAGAATTTTCTGTCTGCACTCAAACAGGGGGAAAGGTATTTCCTATGACTGTATTGAATTTCTTCAAAGGGACATGCTTATGTTTAAACCTTACCCCAAAAGCATAGAACCTACACCTTCTTAGTTACATATAAAACCACTCACTTTGGATATAACAAGTCCTGATGGAATATATGCTTAGCTTTAAAAACAAAAACCTGTAAGACTGTAATTCTTATTAGATATCAGATGCTTTTATTTTCTAGGGAGACTAAATTTTTGTTTTGTTCTTGTTACTGGAACATCTTTTAAAGATTTTTCTTTTATGAAAACGTGCAAAACCCCCAAATTGCTGTGATTTGGCCCAGAAATCTTTGTGTTTCTTCTTATATTATTCTCAAAATCCTTGTTCATTGTTTCTTATAAGGAAAAGAACTCTACATTTCTAAGATTTATTTTATTCTTATTTGATGGAACTTGTTTTATATTTAAAGCCTATTTAAATGAGTTTAAAATCTCTCATAACCCTGGCTGATAAGTGGATGAAGTTAAAGAATCAACCTGCTCTTTTGTTTCTTCCTGTTGCTCTTCTGTTGTCTCAGTTTGCCAAGATAGTTCACTAAGCAGATACACAAATTTGAGTCAGAGCTAGAGACAGTGTGATAGAAACAAAAGATCCACAGAAGGGAAAGCTGGATCTGATTATTCTGCCTTCAACAATGCTGGGATTTATAATTTATCATATTAGCTCTGGCTGGGATTCACCAAACAGTTCAAACCATCAAAAATTAAGGCTAATGAGCTCCTGTCATGCTTGTGCTGATGCTCACATGGTGTGCCAAAATTAAGAACCATTTCAGAGAACTGATCTGGCTGAAAACCTTCCCTGCCAAAAACTTGTTATACAAGCACGCAGGTGAGAGAACAGCAAAGCCTGCTAAATAGCAGATCTTTGCAAAATCTTGAGGGTAGCAAGGAGATAAAGTTGAAAACTGCTACTTTGCTTCAAAGAATAGATGGATTACAATTCAAATAAGTTGCCACATGCATTTTTAATTTGGTCATGAATAGGGTAGGGAAACCTGTGGCTCTTTATACCAACATTAGAACTTTCATTGCCTTTAAGGTAAAGGTTTTCACCTCAAATTACTTATTCTTCCACCAGGAGTGTAACAAGGAATATGCACAGAATTTTAACTCCTTAAACTCAGCACTATGACAAAAAAATGCACCTTGATTGTAAGAAAAGTCTGTCTAGTTAATGCACATTTTACAGTAGATTTTAACATTGACTGTTTTTCTGGAAAAAATCCCAATTTTTTCCCCAGAATTCATCATAGGGAATTAACATGTTCTGAATATTATATTAACATAATGAATTTCTAGTGTCAAGAATTTTCCAAGAGAGATATGACATTATGGTTCCTACCTGTTGTTGCTATAGGTAAAAGCTGGGGGTATTTTACTGCTTCTTTGGAGCTGTACAATATCATGGAACATAACATCACTGTTTTTATTTTAATACATATATATATTAAATGGAGATGCCCTAAAGGTAAAGACGATTGAAATCAAATAATGGTTTAATACTCATTGGCATGCCTGTCAGAAGACAGATATGGTGTGTAATTTTTGTTACCTACAAATGGGATTTCAAATGCAGAGAAAGCCATTTTTCCTTTAATCGTGTTCTTGTAGACCACAGAGAAGGCTTCTGTCAGGCACCCAGGTGCGTAGAGGTGATTTTAACTGCATAAGTTTCAATATTAAGTGTTGGGTGCAGCTGTGATATAAGGAGCAATACAAGTTTTACATGCAGCAAATCATGAGCAATGGACAGTGGAATGTAACAGTATTTTTTTAAAGTCTGTTTTACCTTATGCCTTCCTGCTATTTTTCCCCTGCCAAAAGATGACAGTTCTGTTTATTCTTCTTTTGTTCCCATTTTAAAAGTTCTTGTCATAAAAACATTGCTTATTTAATGTGTTTCTTAAATATCTTCTTTTGACTGATTGTCAGCAGGGGCAGGTACAGTAGCAAAAAAACCCTCCTTCCTGTATTAACCCTTAACAAGGAGGGTGTTCATTGAGGGTAAGAAAAAGGGTAAGAAAGATAAAGGGTAAGAAAGCAGCACTCTGATGCCTTGTCCACTAGTATTTCTCCACACCCTTGTCAGCAGCATTGGGAAATACACCCTAAAGTGACTCTATAAGAAAATGTCTCTGTTGGAGATTGTACTTCTTTGTTCCTATAAACTGGATGTATTCCCCTATGAGAACTGCCCGTGCATCTAAGGACAAAGAAAATAACTTGCAGAAGAAAAAAAAGCATACTCCAAAAATATGCAGTATCTTAGGCAGATTTATTGGATGGGATTATTTTAACAACAAGTAGTGCAAACAGGTTAATTTGTTTTATCCATGTTAGCTAGCTGCATGTGAAGTGGGTAATCTGAGTTGAAAGACACAAAATATAGTGTTAATTAAATTTCTAATGGCTATCTCACCCTAGGTGAACTTCTCAATAGAGTATGCTAAACTTCTCATGAACATACTTTGAACTTCTCATGAACATCTGCTTTGAGGTTTAAAAAAATTAGAGTGCTGGATATGGAACTACTAAGATGAAAAGTACTGTATTCATGATCATATCTGCTGGCAATTCATAATTACTTACATTTCTATTTTTGCCCAATATTTGTAACTATAAAATTAACTCAGAGTTTAAGGGCTTTAAATAACTAAGAAATTACATGGGAAAGCAACTCTAGGAAATGAGTTCAAACAATTCTTAATTAGTTTTTGTTGGTAATTATTAACTAAGAGATTTCAACAGATACTGGACCAAATATTTTTGAAGGACAAATTGATTAATATATCTTGAGAATTTATCTCTGAAGTCCTTTTTACTTTCCATGTGATGCAAAAAGGCAATTTAACGCTGTTTGAATAACTAATTTTAAAATTAGGCAACCAACTTCACCCTGACATCTCTTCTAAGAAGATAAAATATTCTACTGAGAATCATGGTCTTCTGAAGGCTCAGCACTACAATTATTTGATAATTTATAGGGCTTCTAAATTGTGGTGCTACAGAAAAACATGCTTATTTCTATGAAATGTTACATGTAAGGCTTTTGCATGTGAGTAGAGGCATGCTTACATACACTCAGAAAAAGTGAGTATCTGAGAGCATTAAGAAAATATAAAGTGTGAGAGACTACATGCGAAAAAGTCTCTTTCTTAAATGAGTAAAGTGAGGAGAATTATATCTGTCTGTATTTTTCTGTCTATATTATAAACCACAATATCTGTCAGATACTATAGTTCAATATATAGTGTATCATATTAGATTTGTGGTGAGTGGACTCAAGGTCTCTGGTGTCAGGTTTGGACCTACTTCCTTCTCGTCTTCTGCTTTTCTCTGTCTTGCTGTGTTCAGATCTCATATTTACTGAAACACATTTGTTCTCATTGATTGTTTTTAGATTTTAGTGTGTTGGCAAAAAGAGGATCTTAACTTAAATGCTCTGTTTGGGGCATCTGAGCAGAGAAGAAGAGATTGCTGTTAGTCCCTGGGCTGACTCAGGCAAGGGGTATATGGCTTCTCCTGGGAACACAAGCATAAGAAAAAAATTCCATAAACCATGGGAGTAAAGATATCTGAAATGATTGAACTACCACAGCTGTACTATCTTGTTCTTAAAATAGACTTTCAGTATGCATGAATATAAACCCACTTTTTTTTTTTTTTTTTTGCGTTACTGTGTGGTGTAGGACTGTGATATTTTTTTTCTCTATGTTGACTATTTTTGCCTTCTTGGGGAGCTATCGATTATCCTGAAAATGAAAACCACATATTACAATGGTCTTGCTGGTTTCTGAGAGGAAAGCTGTTTTCTTCTTCCCGAGACTGATCAAAGAACAGATATGAAACATTTAGACTTTGCCTTTGACTATGCTATGGAGTGCTCAGCTAGGAAGGTATTGCAAGAGCAAAGGTTTCACTCACTGATTGCATTACAAAACTGCTACTACCTCTGCAATAAAAAAAGCTTTAAAATCTGAGGAGATAAGGTTCTTGCAGATTTGTATACCATGCTTTATCAGCACTAAGACTCAAAGTGTAACTGTAACAAGTTTTTCCCATGATGTGATAGATGTTACATTCTTTAGCATTTTCTGGAATGTCTGATGTGTGTAAACTAGGATTACAGTCTTTTAGCTTCACTGGCACTCACAGGATGTCTCTCCCTTAGTGTTCATTTCTGTTGGTTACCTCTGATCTCTGCAGGCATCTGCTTGTCCAGTTTGGCTGTAAGTGTTTCAACTGCATTCATGCACACACACTGAAACAGTAGAACAGCAGAAAGCGTATTTCCTCAGGCATGAGCTAAAAAGCAATGACTAGAAGCAAAGTAAAAAAAAACCCCTTATATTGAGAATAAGATATACGTTTTTAACCAACTGTAGGTGGGATTTGTGAAAAAATGAGATAGTCTTTGCTTGGCAATTCAAGGCTGTGCTGCAAGGAACAGGACTACATATAGTCAATACTCTCCTCATCTTAGTTCTCCTAAATTCTCTGTTTCTTATAATTGGAAGTGCTCCTAAGTGTAATGAATAGATTCTAATTTTCTTATTAGCATCATGTTATAGAGGAAATGTACTATCTGCAACAACTCTGTGCTGCAGACACCCAATGTTTCCATTAAGTAATGTCTTACTAAACTTTAGTGTTGTAAAAAGCTCGGATTTCTGTTCTGGATAAGAACATACAAGCCTATTGCTTCTCAAAATTGTTGAGCTACCCTTGAAAACATCAAGGGTGTATAAATTCCCTCGGGTTTCCACCGCTTGGTTTAAGAGTGCATTGCACAAAGTTACTTAGAGACAAAGGCAGAATTCCTTGGTTATGGAGGGTTCTGGGAAGATACTGTGATTGGGGATGAGTGTATTAATGGATTTTGCTAACAGTTGAGACTATGTGCTTCTTTCTTGCACCAAGTGCAATCCCTTGAGCTTGGGATTTTTGTGTACTTACTATTGTATCCACACAAGATGTGGAAACAATGATTTTTACAGAATAAAACTATAGCAAAAAACTATTCCAAAACCAATGAATTTCAAGCTATCAGAAGGGAAATTTACTGATATTAGATGTCACTGCAACAACCAAATATTGTCCCTATATTTAAATTTATAATAGCTAATGAAAACTGCTAACTATATATGTGATAATTGTCTTTTCTATGAGCTCTCTTAACTGTTGCCATGAAGATAACTCAAATTTTTTCTTCCTTATGAGAGGGGAGAAAAAAAAATGTGAATGACTAGACAGATCTTCTCAGTTTTCATTAAGATGTCATGTTACAGTGACTGTAGTTTTTCAGCTGAACATTTTACATGACTTAATAAAATGTTTTTATTAGAAATATTTGCATTCACTTGCCATATATTTCTTTTGACTTTAGTAACTCAGTAGATTTGATTTATTTAAAATTCAGATGTCAAGAAACTTAATTCAATAGTAGAAGCTTTGTACTCAATTCATAATCTCGATATTCCCTTTAAAATGGATGTTAACAGTATAATTAGTTGTGTCGATGAGGGATATCAAGGTTCTCTTAAAAATGCAATAAAAATATCACAAGAGTAAACAGAAAATTTTTCTCCCCTCACTTGTCTGTTGAACACCTTCATGAGTAGCCTCTAATTTAATCTGTGGAATTTCCTTCATTGCTGAAAAAAGTGCCGTAAAACAAATAATCAGAAGACTAATGTAGTTGGTTATCTCTTTGACAGCTGACATACTGAAACAGACAGGCACTTTCTCTGTCTACCTCGAGTGCATTTTTCTATCTGTCAGATAATTTCTGTCATGTGATGCTTACTTGTCTGTGAATAAAAAAAAATGTTACAGCAAATATATTTCAAAAGATGCATCTTTAAACTACAGTGCATGTTGCACAGGATTCATCAGAGCTGAAACCATTCTGATCATAAGACCCCTGGAACTTCTTATCCATATTTACTAAACATTTTTAAGCAGACTGCAAAAAAAAATTGCTTTGGGGAGATGGTTTGGGCATGTTTTTCAAAACATAAAAAGTAAACAATACAGCATATGTATGCGACACACTCCACCCCTGTTTCCTACCTTTTTTATTGCTATAAGAACCTGAGACTTCCTGAAGTCATTCCACTTCATAATTATTGGCAATTTCCCAGAGAAATCAACGCTTGGAAGCATTTTCTATCGCTTCCCCATTTACAAACAGATTGATTTTTTTTTTTAAGCAATGTAGAAGTAATTATTTCTCTTCCTTTGCAAGGAAATTGCTTTTGGTAATTTTTTGTTTTCTACAATAATGGGATGAGTAGTATATAAACATTGTCTACAGGAAGGACCAGCAATATAAGATATAAAATGCTCCTTTGAGATATGCCAACATTGAATAGGTAGTATATGGAAATGCTCAAGAAATTTGCACTGTGAATAATTTGCTGAGAATGAGATGTGGCATGCAGTATCTGAAACATGTATAAATAACCACAGCCTTCTTCAGTACACCTTATTGTGAGTCGTTGCTTTTTTTCCTAGAGAAAATAACTTTCAAATATTAAAGTTCACATAGATATTATTGGAGGAGATATAAATCTACCTGTACTCCTGTTAGACACTTAGCCTCAAATCTTATTTCTGTTAAAATGAGAAAATTTAACTAACTGCCCACACCAAAAAAGACTGTATTTGACAGTAATTTAACAGTGACTAACATTACATAGAACGCTTAATTATTTAGAGACAGACTAGAAGGATATTTTTGGGACAAAGGGAAAAATCTTCCTTTGAAATATTCAGTCTATAAAGAAAGAGAAGATTAAACTGAAAAGGCATAATGGAAAAAGTGGGTGTTGCAATAAAGTTTATTCAGGTGGAAATGCCATTTCCTATAGTTCAAAACTAGAGGTAATGACTCCTCTACTCAGATTACCAAGGACAAAACTAAATAAGGTTTTTTCCTTAGCCCTTGGAGAAATGAAGCACTATGCTACTACACAGTGTAAATGAGGTCAAAAGAGGGCTTAATGCGTAAACAATTTTACAAAACTGTTCTTTTAAAGAGCAAGGAAGCTACTTTTGTAGTACTACTCTGTGCCTTCTGTCAAATTATCCCCTTATCATCTGTTTCAGAATTTTCTAATGCAAATAGGGGAAGTTAGTGGTCAGCATCTGTCCTTCTATGGCCTCGCACTCCTTACTGGGGCCATATTATGGATGCTTCAACAGTCTCCTCTGTAGCTTGGATCTACTGCAGATACTGTGCAGGTAGTTGTAGTAAGATAAATAAATACCAAATAGTAGAGGGACTTAGTTCTGCCCAGAAGTCAAATGTGAAAATGGGGACTGAACGATAAGGCAGCACAGCTGTCATTGTGAGCGGGACAGCACCACAGGGCAGTTAAGGACTTACACACCCAATCTTTTTCTTGACCCCTTCACAACTTCACCCAGAGTACCCATAGCTATACAGCACATCAGGACTTTCATCATGTGGAAATTTTTTATATACATGAGAAAACCTTCTCTTCTTGGTGTTATAATAGCTTTGTAATAATACATAAAAAGTAAACAATGGAAAACTCTCTGATTTAGTTTTCTTCCCAGGTTCTGTATTTACACATGAAAAGCACACTGCGGATTCATGATTAATTCGGAGACTCATTAAGTTGGAGACTCAAATTAACAAGCCACTTGCTTTTTCTGACTGACTGCCATGATGTGGCAGAAATAATTGTCATGTTATAACCAGTTCCAGGCACACCAGGAGAGTGCAGCAGGGTAGCTGCAGGGTGTTGGGATGAGACTTATCAATATGAATTACCTGGCTAGTAACTGAGTGTCAGTGCGGAATCTTGTTCTTGGGACTGAAAGGGTGTGTAGGTTGATTTTCCCTCAAATGAGGTTTCTGGGCACAGTTTTATCAAAACTCTGGCAAATCCCAAAAGATGCACTCAGTGAGCCTGTTTCCCTTTTTGTTGTCAAGTGTACTCCTTCTGTCACTCATAGATCTGATGCCAGATAAAATTTGCCACACTTCCAGCTGTTAGCTTGCAGATTTTCCATGTATTATTCAAAATACAGACTAGATATTTCAGTAGTTACTTGTTTCAAATATTTTTAATATTGTTTTTTAAGAATTTAACAAAGAAAAATATCAAATAATAAGGAACTATATGATCAAGACTGATAAGGGAAAAAGTCCAGATAATTCACAAACTCAGATATATCATTTGCAAGACAAATATGGAACAACTAAGTCTTTCAGCCACAGTACGCATCCAAAGATCCTCAATCTAGTGAAATAAACTTACTTAAAAAAACCCCAACTTTTTCAAATCTGTGTAATCCAAATAGACATATCCGGATTTCAAAAGCAACTACAACTAGAGAGTCTCTTTTCTTCATGGCGCATATTTAAGGACAGAACAGTCAAGCATTTCTTCAAACAAGATTCTCATAGCAAAACACAATGTATTAATGGGAACTCAGGTTTTTGCTCTTTGCTATTTCTGCTGGTAGTGCTGAATGCTGAAACCAGAAAACAACATGTAAGAAAAACATAAAACATAGCTGTTGAGTTCCCCAGTCAGTCTAAAGAGATTGACTATCTGACCTCCATTTTAAGTATGATTAAGCAAAAGATATTATTTTGGTTTCTGATGAGTCTATTGAGCATAATATCCTTTCTCACTCCTCCAGGGTGTGCATGCCTTCAGAGTTTCCTCTGATGCCAGTTAATGGAAGACCTGATTTCCATCAGTTGCAAGAAGGCATTTATGAATTTGATTAATGATTCCCTGCACAAGGAGTACTGTTCACTGGTGGATGCACTCCACTAACTAACTTCACATTCCTCTGGCAGAATAATCTGTAGCAAACTAACGTTTATATTCAGTATGCAACCTTCACATTATATTCAGTCTAAAAGTAAAACGTAGCTTTCTCCTAACCTTAGTGGAAATCTTTACTTCTATTATGAGTTCAGAGAAATTAGAACTTCCTTGATCAGTGTAAAAGTGAGGTTCTCAGTTCTCATAACTTAGCTAATGTTCATCCTTCGTATTACTTTGTATTGAACCTTTTTATTTTTTACTACTTTGAACAAATTTTTTTCCTTTTAACTCTCTGTTTTTTTTCTCCCTCCTATTTTTCCACTTGCTATTTAAGTTGTCATCTATGTATGCAGAACATCTATGGAGATCAAAACTGTTTGACAAGAGTCTTAGTTCGTTCCAAAAAAGAATAAGAGTAACTTTGTAAAAAAACCCAAACAATACTAATTCTGTCAGATCTTAACTGCTCAACTACTACTTCTCCACCAGCACATTTCCTCCCTCTCCTTTTTTTCTCGGTTTTGGTAATTTTTTAATAATAATTTCATTGCAAAATTAGAAGATTTTTTTTTACATTGAAATAGAAGTTGCAAAGGAAATTTTATAGTAAACATATTTTGATTGTGAGAGTTTCCTTTTGCAAAAGGGTTAAAACTGAATATTTTTGCTTCCTTTGACAGTTTGGTAGTATATTACTCCCAGTTTCCCAGAAACTGTGAAGATGATTCCAGCAATTAGAAAAAGGAAATCACATTTTATGTATGTAAGTTTCAACAAAACTATCTAGATATTTTTTCTCATTTCCATTACAGAGTTACAGTTCATATCATCATACAAAAGAGAAAGGGAACACAGTATGAGAACAGAACTTGATAGTCTCTAATATTCATCTAATTTGTGCAAGACACTAATTTTAACCCTACAGTGAAAGTTTTAGACAACAGGACTTGATTTCATATTTTCTACATCCTCTGAGCTTAGGCAAGGCTCATGTTTAAGGAAATGGAGGCTGGTACACTTGTCCTTAAGTCTGGTGAGGATGCAGTCATTAAACTCTAATGGAAACAATTTCAGGAGAACTTATAGGCTGAAAGTCACACAGAAGAGGTTTCTAAGGAAAGATATAATTTAGTCAGTAGTAAAAAATGTATGCCTACTGACTTGGCATGCAAATTGCCTTTTTCTTTTTACCTCTTAGCAGAAATAAGGCTGGTTTGTACTACCTCTTACGAGATAGTATATAATTTAATATCTATATATGGGTTCATGAGAGGCAGGTCTTGCCAAAATAACCTAATCTCCTTCTATGATCAAGTGACTAGACTCTTGGATGAGGAAAAGGCTGTGGATGTAGTCTTCTTGGACTTTAGTAAAGCCTTTGATACAGTTTCTCATACCATTCTGCTTCAGAAACTGTCAAGCCTCAGGCCTGGACAGGCACACACTCTCCTGGGTGGA
>WAAB01021046.1:0-59110 GCA_013389865.1 Piaya cayana | reverse complement strand
GAGAACAGGCATTATGAGGAGCGGCTGAGATCTGGGGTTGTTTATCCTGGAGAGAGGAGGCTGAGAGGAGACCTCATTCTTCTCTACAACTACCTGAAAGGAGGTTGTAGAGAGGAGGGTGCTGGCCTCTTCTCTCAAGTTACAGGGGACAGGACAAGAGGGAATGGCCTCAAACTTTGCCAGGGGAGATTTAGGCTAGACATTAGGAGGAATTTTTTCACAGAAAGGGTCACTTGGAATTGGAACAGGCTGCCCAGGGAGGTGGTTGATTCGCCTTCCCTGGAGGTGTTTAAGGCACGGGTGGACAAGGTGCTGAGGGGCATGATTTAGTGTTTGATAGGAATGTTTGGACTCGATGATCCCGTGGGTCTCTTCCAACCTGGTGATTCTATGAATCTATGATTCTATGTATATGTCTGTATCTATCTATCTATCTATCTATCTATCTATCTATCTATCTATCTATTTCTATCTATATATAAAGTATATACTATCTTAAGATATATTCTAAAGAATATTTTATGAAAACAAGTTACTTCATGCTTACATCTTTGATTTTGCTTAATTTCGTACTGTTTTTCTCTTACTGAACTGTGAATAAATAGTCAATAACAACTGCAAGTGTAAGGTTCCAAACAATAGTGCTTAAGATTTTAATATTTAAGTCACATTCTAATGGGCTTGAAAATTTCTTTCATGTTTTAAGTGTATTGCACCCAGTGACAGAAAAGTTATTCATTACCTTATTTTATTTTTTTAAGATTAAATATTTAATTTTTTATTAAAAGTTGACAGAGTGAGATAAAAAGACAGGAAAACTAACAAAAAATGTGTTGAATATTAAGTGGAATGTATTTATGTACACCTACACTCCTATACACAGCAATCTAGAATTTTGCGGAATTATTTTTCTCATGTTATTTGTCAGATTTTCTCCCAGAAGAAACATTCACTGGACACAGTGATTCGTGAGCAGAGTCCAAGTTCTTCTAATATTAATGCAGAATTCAAAAGCAGTCAGAGGGCCTTGGGATTCCCTTGTTTGAGATACCTTATTCATGAAAATGAAAAATGGCTCTTTGGCTTAGGGGTTTTGAGATCTCTTAACAAAAAAGGCATACAAATTAAAGAGAAATTCCTTTCAAAAGAAGACATTCATGCTTAATGTTAAACAGATACTCAGCATGCCAGATTTAATTCAAACGCCAGTAAAAAAGCTATAACACATGAAGATCACAGTATAAATATCTCTACATAAAACAAAAGAAAAAGGTTTATAAGAAGATAAATATTCATTCTAGTCTTTGTGCTATATCTGATAGAGGGAGAAGGAGATCTGCTCTCTCCTCTTTAAGTTTAACATATATTTGGCATGGGAACAAGGTGACATTTATGTAGCTACATCCTTGTGTAGGGGTCTGCACCTCAGCAGTAATAATCCCCTGCCCCAGTACAGGTTATGATTTTTCCAGCCGGAATACCGCTCTGCCGAAAAGACTCTAGGAGTCCAGGTAGACAACAAGTTGATGATGAGCCAGCAACGTGTCCTCATTGCCAAGAAGGTCAATAGTATGGGATGCATTAAGTGTGGCCAGCAGGTTGAAGGATGTTATCCCTCTCCCTTGTACTCTACCCTAGTGAGGCCACATCCAGAGTACTGTGCCCAGTTCTGGGCTGGTTAGTTTGAGAAAGATAAGGAACTGCTAGAGAGATTCCAGCAGAAAGCCACAAGGATGATTAGGGTACTTGAGAATCTCTCTCATGAGGAGAGCTTGGAAAAGACAAGACTTAAAGGTGACCTTATCAATGCATATAAACATCTGAGGGACAGGTATCGAGAGGATGGGGTCAGACTCCTTTCTATGGTAACAGGATAAAGGGCAATGGGAATAAACTGGAATACAGGAAGTTCCACCTGCTTTTTCATGAGTTAAAAACTTTACTATGAGAGTGATGCACATTGGAACAGGCTATCCAGATCAGCTGTGGAGTCTCCTCTGGAAATATTAAAAATATGTCTGGATATGTTCCTCTGCAGCCTGCTGTAGTAAACCTGCTTTAGCAGAGGGGTTGAACTGGATGATCTCCAGAGTTCCCTTCCAAACCCTACCATCCTGTGATTCTGCAAGATATAAGCATCAGCATCAAAGTTTTCAGAGGTGTGTAAGCACTGAACAAGGACTAAGGTTTTGAGTGGTTACGATAGAAGTTATTCAGACTTCCAGGCTCATCTTTAGAACAGGTGAGATAAGGGCGATTAGGGTCCCTGGAGAGAGGTGGACTCAATAGCCATTCTGAACTGTCAGCAAGGACTAAACTCTGCTCTCTCATCTTTACCGTTAATATCTGTCACCTAGATGGGAACAAGCTGACATTTACGTAGTGGTGCTTTCCTACTAATGCAGCCACAAGCTTTTCTCTGTCCCCTTTGCAGTTCATTTTTTTAAATCTTGTGCTTATAAAAGCAATGCGCAGAACTTCTGATATGTTGGATTAAACCCTTAAAGCTGGTAGATAATATTTTTAAAATTTAACTTCTGCAAAGCAGGATGCTTGGTTTGTGGCAGGCTTATTCCATCATCTTTTGTTAATTCATGTATATCTGCATAGGAACTTTCAAATGAATGTATCTATAGGGGTTATCTTCAGAGACTAGAGCAACTGACAGAACATCACATGTTCTGTATTTCAAAAGAGACGTGGAAATGATTCAATGAGTTAGTCGTGAGTGACAATAGGAGCGAGAGTTACACGTGCATGTTCTGCACTTCATCTGTAGCAGAAGAAATCAAAAAGTAGCAAAGGATGCAGGAGAAACTCTTGGTTAAGCAGTAGTGTCAAAGGTGGAATATCACTTTTGATCTCTCTCCATTACTCTTTTTATTATTAACACTGAGCAGTGACTGACATGCCTGACTCTTATGGTCTAAATATCTAAGTCCATAGATACCTTTGTTTCATAGCTGTATCTTCAGGTTTTCTTTAGAAACTTTATGATATTCTTATGTGGAGGGATGGGGGTCCATTCATATGTATTGTGTAGGCTATGTTTTATCCATTGCAGGTAATTTCTAATTAATGTGTTAACTTGGAAAGGAAAAAGAAAATAGAAAATAACAAAAATCTTTTTGGCTTGAAAATGGTAAAGCTTTGATTACAGTGTTAGTACAACTGGTTTTGGCATCTGTCCAAACGATGATGAAGCACTCCCATGGACTCTGGTCAGAACCTACAGCGTGTATATAACCTAACATTTAATCTGCAAACTAATTTGAGACATAACAGGTTTCTTTCTAACAAAAATTTTAAAAGGGGAGGATTCTAAGTAAATATGATGTAGTTTTGCAATTTTTACATTTGTCTGGGTCCCACTAACTTGAAGTTCTGAAACTGAGTAGACTTTAAAGAGGTAGCAGTTCACATTAAAGTACTTTATTTGGTGACTCAGCTGCCAGTAAGGAAAAAAAATTACCACTGATGGGAAAACTGATGGTCACCACAAAAACATAATAACTATATGTTCTTAAAGTCAATGCACAAAGAAATTTATCTGGAAGGTGGAGGAGAAGATGATTAGATGCAAAAAAAAGAATGTAGTCATACAAGGTAAAGAGAATTTGATTTTTTTTCTTTTCTTTTTTTTTTTAAACTGATGATAGTATTTCCCTTAGTAATCTTCTAAAGGAAGGATAAATTATGTAATCAAAATTGTACCTCCTAGACTCAGTGCAGTTTCAGTTCATATCTCAGAAAGACTAATTTTAGGATCCCAATGTGTTCTTTGTTAGAGTTAGCTTCTGTCATGGAACAAAACCACTGACTATCAGAGACGGAACTAAAATTAGCAAAAATTTATTTCAAGAAACAGGTGTTCCTATGGTTTATAGGTTTGGGTATTGACAGAGTTGGCCCACACTTACAGAATAGTAAAAATCAATAAATGGTGACAACATTAGCGCAAGGGTTACCCAAAAGTTTTGGGGTTTGGGGGATGAATCCTGTAGCACGTGTTCAGTCAACCATAAAAGCGTGTGCACTCAGCCTCTAGGAGATATCTGTGATGGGTACATCTGTGATGGAGACGATTTCATGTCACATGCACATTGCTCCAGGGAGGATTCAAAACTACCTCTGGTGGAGCCTCCATATCTGCCTGCATAGGATTGGGGTGAGTCTCCTGACAGGGTAAACCATGTATTTATGACTCATAGTCACCTCTAGTGTTTGTTTTTCTCTTTTTAAAAAAGTTGCCTACTGAGGAACTACACCAGCAGTGTAATACAAAGCCCAGTTTTAAAAACTATAGTATCTGAATACAAATGATTCCAGGAAAAAAATCTTCTGGATGGAGCAAGATTAAAGTGCACACATCCCTGTACACTTTGTTTAAAAAATGTGGCTTTCCTCCCATTCAAATAACAAAAATAATGTAGCTTTTCTTCTCACACTTGTTAAAACTGATCAGACATCAATAATTTTCCTAACTGCAGATCACATTGAGTTCAAATTGATTTTAGCAGTATTTCTTGAATAAGAGGTTTAAATTTATCATGGCATATAATCATGCCAGTACTAGGACAATTGTCAGTACATTAACCACATGTGCCCCAACACAAGGGCTGCATGTAGGAAGAGGACATTGTGTTCCATTAGCCTCAAAAATCGTGATCTTCATCCAAACACTGTTATTAAACTAGTTCTTGACTATTTGGAGATGACTAATTTAGGCTCAAGACTAGGATATTTGAAAGCAATTTCTTTTATCTCTCATGTTCCTTAGTCTCTATACTTCTAGCAAAAATAAGACAAAAGGACAGGATTGAGAAAATGATTTTCATCAGAAAAAGTGTCCAGTAAAGTCTCAGGGAAAATGTAACACCTCTGATTAGGCTAGGGTCCCTACAGACACAGCATGAGCTGGACATATATGCTGCTGGGTGGTGATTGCCTTGTGTTTTCACAGAATTTCAAAGTGGCTGGAGTACTAAGTCAGAAAATCATCTTGGAGGGTTTCAATGTCACAGTCTAATTTTCACCCTGTTAGTAATACTGAGTAAGAACAGAGTACTGACTGAGATCCAGATCTTGTAGAAGTATCGAGTGTGTTTGACTTTACATACTGCCAGAGTCCTAATGTTTTTAATGCTTTTACATATACTTCCCCCACTTTGCTATATACAAAATTCATTATACAGTGAATATTTCTTCTCTTTTCTTGGACAAATTGTTGCTCCCATCTCCCTCCAAACCTGTAGATGTTTTCTTTCTCCAATTACCCACCACTATGTCTGTTTATTTTACTTTGAACAATCCCCTGGAATGTGACTGGATTAAATTCAGTCTCTGAAAAGGAAAAAATTAAATCCAAGCATTAATATTAACAATTAAAGATATTTGGAAGCTCTGCGGTGAAATAATCTGCACTTCTACATAATTTGAACTATAAAAAACTTTTTAAAGATGTATGGACAAGCTTGTTCAATGTAAACTGTTTCAGGAAAAAAAGTATTGAAAGCTGTCATTACGTTGAAATTACATATACTATTTGAAAGAGAATGTTTTCTTTTGTATTTATAACAAGAAAGTCTCATTTTATTGTCCCCCTTTTGTATAAAAAATGCCTAGAAAGACTATTTTAAAGATGAATTAAGTTCCACATGCATGGTAGGGATAATTATTTGCTGATTTATATTTGATGTGCTTCCTGAAGCTAATACTCAGCAGGTGTCTTGTTTGCATTTGAGAAAATGACATAATGTAAAGACATATATAAATCCTATGTCAACAGCAATTATTCATAACTAATTCAGACTATTAAAGATGTCTAAGGAGACTTCCATGTAGCTTTTAATTTTAAACTAACTTATCCCAAAGAATCCTAATTCTCCCATTCACATTGATGTAAAATTCACAAATTCATTAATTCACAAAAACTTATAATTTCCTTATTTAAAATCTTCACATATAGCCTATGTAATTAAAATCTTGTGAACTATTCTGATTAATTCATTAACATACACTGTAGAAGTTAATTGTAAACACTTCTAATACATTTGTATATTAAATATAGTAGAAAACACAGCATGTCTACTTTACGATGTATGGGCACTCTTTTCCTTTAGTCTTTTTAGATAAGTTCTTTTTTATCCTATTTCCTTTACTAAACAAAAGTACAGGTAGTAGCTGAGAGTTATTTTATAGATGATCCCTTGTTCTCACGGTGGATTTTGGAGAAGTCCCTAGCTCAATTTCAAGCTCCACTAGACTTAAACATATGTATGATTCCAGGTTTTCCTCTTTTCTTTCTTTTTTTTTTTTTTATCATTACAGACATTACTTTTGTCCTGTTGTCATGAGTATGACTTTTCTCACTGGAACCAAGCTAGGCATCACTTTTTCTTTTGATATCTTTTATGCTCTTGCCACACACTCTCTGCACATGTAAAGCAGCAGTTTTAAGAATTTTACTAACATGCCTGATTTTCTTGATAACATCAGATGTAAGCATCAGGATATGCAATAATAGTGCATGCAAAGTGGTTTCTCATAAGGAAATAACCAAGGCTTCAGGGCTACAGTGCACATCAAAAAAAAAAAAATCCCTATGCACTTGTTTTTCCAAAATGTCTCAAATTTATTAGTTTTTGTTTTGCATCTTTCATCGATGCTTATTCCCTCTTGCCCTTCCACTGTGTGTGTGACAGAGCTGAGCTTTCCTAGGTCTTCCTCCTACCTCTCTCCAGCTCAGAGCCAATCTTTCATCTGTATTTCCACTCTGCAAGACTGCTCTGTTTTCTAGTCTCTGATAGACATTTCTGCTCTTGAAGCCTTTGCTTACAAGTTTCTCCACCTTGTAACTCAATGTCTTTGAATATTATTTGTGGTCCATTATGTCATTGTAAGAACCTAAACCTAATATACCACTCTGTAAATGTTTGTGAAATATTAGTAAACATACCATCATGAATGTTGTTCACTGCAATCTAATTTTATTTTCTGTATTATTCATAATCCTTAGGTTTTCTGTTAACTAATTTATTTGTACTTTCACTTCCTTCTTCAACTATACTTGCAAGACAAAAGAAGCTTACACAGTAAAATTCTTACACAGTGCGAAGAGAAGAAAGAAAAATAAACCTTGGGAATTTTTTATTATTTAAAAATCTATTAAGATACTTAAAAATATAATCAGAAGATAAATTTTGAAATAATAAGCTTCTTGTATTATTTTAGCTAGAAAGATTACAAAAACTGTCTAGAAAAGAAAATAAGGAAAGTTATTGAGCATTATAATCATATTTATATCCAGTGTAACTTATTTCTGGAGGTGGAAGGACACAAATGCCTCAATCAGCTATGCTCATATTTATTTAAATAAAATAACTAAACAGCAGGTAGATGAAACTCACTGTTTTTGAAATATAGTGAGCAAGAAGTGATGTACTGAAAGTATTTCTAGATTAGTTTGACAGCTGCACTGTGATTTAGAGTCTGATCTTGCATTATGACCTCAAGCAAAACTCTATGGATGTCAGTGGGAGTCTTACTTCTCTAAGAACTTCAATATCTGAATCTCAGCAATGTGGCAAAATTATATGATATTCTAGGTCCATCAATATTAATACTTAAGAGTTGCACATTTCAGATCAGATGTGAAACTATATTTGCTAGAAAAGACTTTTCAGAAAATAAGTCTTTTTCTTCTTGTGCTTGTATGAAAACAATAGTTTTTATGGTCTTCAGCTAAACAAATTCTAGAAATACAAATTGAAGAGGAGAATGCATAAATAAATAAAACAAACACTACTTTTCATTTAATAATACTTGATGCATTGCTGCCTCTATCTCTATGGACTGAATCATGGTAATTTCAGGGGAAAATGTAAGATATTTATATGGAGGTACTCCATTTTCCTGCATTTTTTTGTTGCCTTCTTCTACTCATGTCAGCACTGCTGACCTAATTTCAGGAGACTTGACTTCCATCTTTATCTCAGTCACGACCTAACTCTGAATTGTGTACTAACATTTGTGATGATTTAAGTGTACTATTACTGTGGTAAATATGTTGGGGTCTCTCCAAGCACAAGGTAAGAATACAAAATATCCGATTTAGGAAAATTCTCACTAGGTAAACAGAACAAGACAAATAAATGGAAAAGAAAATGTGTCACTTTGTTCTGCCTATGCTGAATAGGTTTTTTATGCCAAATTTCTTTTTTTTACTTCATAGTATATAAAATAGTTGTAATATAATCTCAGTCTACAGTCATCGCATAACTTGACAAAATAAACAGACCTCTCACCACTGTCCATATATATTTGTGCATGGCTAGGTAGATTATTAGAGCGTGCCTGAGATTTGTAGTGATCAAATCAAGAAAAAACTTGGATCCCACTTAAAAATAAAATATGAAGTCAGTGAAATTCTATTCCTTGGGTCAGAAAACCTTTTGTGGCTATTTTTTTTGGGGGGGGGGTAAACCTACAACTTTAGCTTGGTTTTTTTGTATTCTTTACACAAGTAATTTACTTATATATGACTGAGTTCTTGACTGGACATCATTAAATTTTTCCAATCAATTTCCAAAATGAGAATGCAGACGATTGCTCAAACATTTGGAAGAAAACTGTTTGGTTTGTCTATTTTCTCTGAAGCTAACTCATGGAAGCAAATCTGGCATTACCCAGGATGAATTTCTGAGTAAACTAAAGAATCATAGAATCATAGAGTCACATAATGGTTTGGATTGGAATGGACCTTGAAGGTCATCTAGTCCAACCCTCCTGCAGTGAGCAGGGACACCTTCAATGAGGTCATGTTACTCTGAGTCCCATCCAACCTGGCCTTGAACATTTCCAGGGTTGGGGCATCTATGTGAGAGTTCGGTTACTTGTATTTTTACGGCATGGAAGTTTTAGCATTAAGATGGAGGGCCTTGCTGAATTGAACTTCTAACTGCTTGCAAAATATGATTTCATAAGCTGTTTGGCACTAAGGAATGGCTGAACACATAGTTCAGAGAAAAGAAATACATAAGATAATGCAAGAAATATTATCTTGTGATACCTTTCTGTACAGTACAATATATGCTTAGGAACAGAAGTACTTATAAACAACAGTTTGGGCAAGAAATTTAATGTGTTACAATTAACCTAGTAGCAGCTTTGTATTAGCTTTAGGATAGGATGTAAATTTGGGACAAGGGCAGTCTTGCATTGAAAGAAACAATGTAAAAATCTCTGTATTTTTGACAAAGTTGAGCACTTTCTTTCTTACCAGAAGGCAGCACTCCTGCAATTG
Organism: Piaya cayana; assembly: GCA_013389865.1. Lineage (NCBI taxonomy): Eukaryota > Metazoa > Chordata > Aves > Cuculiformes > Coccyzidae > Piaya > Piaya cayana. The sequence goes on along the minus strand of WAAB01021046.1, from coordinate 49,806 downwards.
CAGTCATTAATAAATAAATGAATAATGCTGCTTCATAAGACGTGTGCCTCAGTTTACCTATTTAAACTATGGCCATTTCTCACAATCTACCACTTTTCCACACAATCTGTTCCAGTGTTTCACCACCCTCAGTGGAAAAAAAAAAAAGTATTCCTAATGTCTAGTCTAAAGTCTAAACTTCTATTTTAAAGTATGACCTCTTGTCATATTGCTACAGACCCTGCTAAAAAGTTTTTCCCCATCTTTCTTATAAGCATCCTTTAAGTATTCAAAGGCCACAATAAAGTGTCCTCAGAGTCTTCTCTCATCCAAGTTGAAGAACCCCAACTCTCTCATCCTCTTTTCATAAAGAAAGTGTTCCAGTTGATCATTTTTGTGGTCTTCCTCTTGACCATCTCCAACAGGTACATGTCTTTCTTCTGCTGAGGGCTCCAGAGCTGGAAACAATGCTCCAGCTGTGTTCTCACCAGAGCAGAGTAGAGCAGCAAAATCTCCATCCTTGACCTGCTGACCACGCTTCTTTTGATGCAGACCTGGATACAATTGGCCTTCTGGGCTGTAAGCACATATTGCCAGCCCATGTCCGCTTCTCATCAGCCAGCACCCCTAGATCCTTCTCCACAGTGCTCCTCTCAGTCTCTTCATCCCCCAGCCTGCATTGATACTGAAGGTTGCCTGGATCCTGATGATGGACCTTGCACTTTGCTTTGTTGAACCTCAGGACATTTTCAAAAGCCCACTTCTCTAGCTTTTCAGTGTCCCTCTGGGTGGCATTCTCATGGGTGTCAACCTCACCACTCAGTTTGGTGTTATCCAAAAACTTTCTGAAAGTGCACTTGATCCCATTGTCTGTGTCATTCATGAAGATGTTAAACAGCGCTGGTCCTAGTAGAGACCCCTGAGAGACACCACTTATCATGGATGTCCATTTGGGCATTGAGCTTTCAGAATATGACAATCCTACTCATTTCTTATCCACTAAATAGTCCATCTATCAAATCCTTATCTTTCAAATTTAGGGGAGAGGGATGTTGTCAGGGGCCATGTCAAAGGCCTTAGAGAAGTCCAGATACAAGACCAAGGAGAGAATGATGTGCTTGTCCTTGCACAGTTAGAGAGACTATTCTCTTATGCAGTTTCTTGCTACTACTAGATACTCCACCTTAAAAAAGTAATTTAAAAAGCCCTTAAATTATAACAAAGATAAAGGAAAAATATTTGACCTTTTTTTTTTCTCAGACAAACATTTATTCTCAAGTTTCTTTTTTCATCATAAATAAAGAAGTAAAATGAGAAGTCAGGAAAGGGAGATACATTGACTATGAAAGCAGAAATAGTTTAAAAATAAAACAGTGGACATCAGGGATAGGAAACTGTCACCAAATGGAGTTTTATAAGAAATCCATGATGGACTGATTGCTCAGCCATCAGTCTGGGCAAAAAAAAGGCTATTTCCAGAACACGGAATTTCAAAACTCTAAACTTGTTCTTACAGAGAGTTAAAGTTGTTCCTTTGTTAAATTATCTTATTTTATTAGCACATGTCTGGCCTGAATGGATAAAAGCACCAAATCACTCTGCAATTAAAGAGATCTATTGCAATTACAGTATAATTTGTTGATAATTATTGGAAATTAAAATACATACAAAGATCTATAGAAGGATAAAAACTGAAGGACATATCTACAATTTTTTACCCTTACTACCATGGTAATCAGACAAAACCAGAAGCACACCTAGTCACACAGACGCATAGAGAAATCAACTTGTAGTTTGCTCTTATGCTGAAGACAAAATGGATTAAAAAATCTAGCAGCTAAGGTATTTATTCAGCTGCTTGAGAACAGCCAGAGATCCTGCCAACATGTAATTTTGACATGGGTATTAATTTACTCTCCAGCCATTTTCCATAAAGTGATTTACTGTGGTTTACAAACGACAATGTTTCTGTCTTCAGAGCGTGACATCTGAAACAGTGTATGTATATATCTCTGATTAAATTTCTGTTCTGTTTTAGTTCTTATATTTTTCAATTACTTTTTCAAATGCATAATCTAAAAGTATGTGTTGTTCAACAGAAGCTTTACAAAAGCAATTAGATTTTCCTTCTTTTTGCACTTGTTTGGGAATATTTTTTTACATTCACTGCATTTAAATAATAAGATGCGTGCATCTACAGAATGGGAAAAGCCTTTAGAAACAAAAATATGCATTACACTCAATGTATGTAAAGACATTACAGAAGATCATTATGTAAGGGCAATACATTTTCTCATGGACTCTAATTCACAAGTAAATTAATTTAATACATCAATTCTGACAATCACATGGGTCATACACCAAAAATAAATAACAACCAACATTAAGTTTTCTAAAACCTGCATTCATCCATTTGGATAGCAGTAGGGCAGCTTGTTTTGGTTTCTATGCATAGTCACATTCTTTCCAAGGACTAAGTATTTATGACCACAAAGGACAGAAAATATGAGAATATTTTTCAAATATTACAGACCACAAATAACTGAAATTTGTGACATGTGTGTATATATACAACATATACAACCCTCCTGTGGAGGAATAAATAATATGAGACACAAAATATTCTATAGTTCAGCTACAGATGCATAGCAGAAGTTACTTATATCTTAATGACTGACTTGAAGCTGATTACATGTTTTCCTAGGGAAATGTCTCATTGATATTTTATTTCAGGATGCTGATGAAGAATTTAACATGAAAATGGCTCTTTCTGTGTCTGCAAGGTATTTATTACCCTAGTTCTTCTACTTTTGTTGCTACTGTGAAACATATATATCTCTCTGAAGGTCTGTATTTGTTGTGCATACTCTTATGTGCATGGCATACTCTTATATGCAGCAGCACTAGAAATGGAATGGATTTAAAATAACAGGCAATAACATTAATTAATAGCAGTATACTTCCTCTGATCTTGCATAAATGACAGCTAGCTAGGTCTGTAGTAGTAATACATGTTCCCAAAGAAAATGAGGTTTTTGCTAAGTTGATTATTAATGTGTATCAAGTATCAAAACAAAACTGATCAGAAATAATTAATTATAACTAAAAAAATTGTGACTCAAAAAATAAAAATCAGGACAGAATATATCCTTTTTCACATCTGTTAGGCACAGCTATAACAGGACTTGAAATAAAAGCCTATGAATGGCCTGCTATTTATAGATCAACATATTTCAGTACTGAAAAATAAAAAAGGTGCAACAAAACTTTCCTCTACACCTAATTATTAAAATAACTGAGTCAGACATGAACCACAGATTCCCTCAATCTTGACATGCTCTTCTTTGACCCACAAACTTTTTCCATCTTCAATTAGCCGAGATGATTTAAAGATGGTTTTCAGGGATTATCTTCACTTTATATTTCAGTGGCTTCATGAAAAGAAAGAAAAAGGAAACGTTGAATTGAGGGCCCTGAAATGAAAAATGTTCCTTTTTGGAAAAAGAATAATCATTTATGTGTGTCTTTGTGTGTGTACATATAGATATATACAAACTGTACCACAAACCATAGCATGTCATACCCCTTTGCGTGCATAAACAAATGTGTGCGTGTGTACACATGAATATGCATAGATTCATAGAATGGTTTGTGTTGGAAAGAACATTAAAGGTCATCCAATTCCATCCCCCCAGCACGGGCCGAGACACCTCCCACTAGATCGGGCTGTTCAAGGCCCCATCCAATCTGGCCTTGAAAACTTCCAGGGAAGGGGCATCAACAACTTCCCTGGGCAATCTGTGCCAGTGCCTCAGCACTTTTCCCATGGAGAATTTCCTGTTAATGTCTGGTGCAATTGAAAACCATTGCTGCTAGTCCTATCACTGCATGCCTTTGTAAAAAGTCCCTCCACAACTTTCTTGTACTTTCTTGTACTTTCTTGTAACTTTCTTCTTCAAGTAATGAAAGGTCATGGTAACTTCTTCTTGGAGCCTTCTCTTCTCCAGGCTGAACAACCCCAACTGTCAGTCTGTTGGTGAGAAAGGACTTGCCCTTCGTGAAGCCATGCTGACTGTCGTTATCCACCACCCTGTGCTTAAGTATAGCTTCTAGGAGGATCTGTTCCATGATCTTCCCAGGCACAGAGGTGAAGCTGACAGGTTGGTTGTTCCCAGGGTCATTTTTTCTACCCTCCTTAAAAATGGGCACAATGTCCCTTCCAATAACCAAGGGGCTTCTCCTGACTGCCGTGATATTTCAGATATTGTAGAGAGTGGCTTGACCACATCAGTCAATTCCATCAGGACTCTGGGATGCATCTCATCAGGTGCCACAGACTTATATTTATATTTTCAGGTTCCTCAAATGTTTATGAACCTGATTATCCCCTACAGTGAGAGGGACTTTATCCCTCTAGTCCCCTTCTTGTTGTCCATTGACTCAGGACAGATGAGGAGAGTGGTTGTCAGTGAAGACTGAGGCAAAAAAGTTGCTGAGTATCTCAGTCTTCTCGTCTGTGGATATGAGCTCACCATTTTCATCCATCAGTGGGGGTATGTTTTCTTTAACCTTCCTTTTCTGATTAATGCACCTGTACAGGATCTTCTTGTTAGTCTTCACTTTCCTGGACAAATTCAGCTCCAGCTGCACCTTGGCCTTACTTACCCTATCCCTACATAACCAGGCCGCATCCATATACTCTTCCCAGTTTATTCATCCCTGCTTGCACTGCCTGTGCAGTTCCCTCTGGGTCTTCAGTTTGACCAGCAGGTCTTGACTCAGCCACATATCCATATACCTTAATTTAGTTCAGTTTAAGTGCACTTATTTTAAAGATGCAACACTCTGCACTGAAATAAATATTCTTAATTTCCACTGGAGAAGGGTGATCAATCAACAAGATTTTTTACTTTAGATTTCAGTAGCTAGAAACTCTAGCTACCTTCAGTGCCTTTGATTTTACTTACTGACCCCCATCTCACCTTCTTTTTTCGTCAACTCTCATTATATCCACTTTTCCTTCTTAAGGAAGTCACATTCGGAATAATTAAAATAGAATATACGCAGGATCCTGTAGTGCTTCAAATATTCTTTCTATGTTATTTCACTATGATTTTATCCTGAATATATTCTTATGATTGCTTGACTCTTTCTGTGATCATACGCAGAAATCAGTAGTTTGGAGTCTCTGAACTTCATTGTAATTTACACTGAACCTCAGTGTGAATGACTAAATGAAGAGCTAATTGCATTTTTGATCTCTGCTTTGCTTGGTTTCACATCCTGCAAATGTGAGGTAGCATGTATTTAATTTTCGTGGAACAGAGTATCATCAGTCTCCTATTCTTAGACAGGGCCTTGCCAAGAGTGCCCATGACAGATCCAGCAAGGTTCAGCGTCTGGAATTCTGCACTTTGGAAACCTTTGGCAATCATTGCTTATTTGGCAAAATAAGCTTATTTTTGTTAACCATGCGAATTAAATGTTCGATAGAAGTCACTCTGTGTGGTGCATAATCCAATTATACTTCTGAATGGGATATGGGTAAAACAGTATTCTTCCAGATATTACTCTAATCTTCTTTCAGGAGTCAAAACTCTTGCTTTGTGTGTGTGTCTGTGTGTCTATGCGTGTTTTTGTTCACACATGAGAGAAAAGGGAGAGACAGAGTAAAAGTGTAAATGAATCACTCAGTGTCTGTTTGTCATAGTGACTCTAAGAGGATATTGGAGAACATATGACAATACAGAAATACAGTGAAAGTTCCCCAGATACTGTTCTAATTAATTTGAATTTGGAGGTCTAGAGGTAATTTATTTCAGTTATATTTAACAGACCTTGAAAAACCTCCTTTCTGTGAATATCTCTGAACATTTTCTGAACCTACTCGTGTTTCAAGCCTCCATAATTTCCTGTGGAGATCAGAAAGGTCTGTAATATATTATTTGTTACGTGAAAAACACCTCCCATTTGTTTTAAACCCTGTACCTAATAACTTCCTTGGCTACATATTTCTTCCTGTGGTATAAATAATTATGAATATTTATCAATAATTATTCCCCTTAAGCTTTTAATGTAGTTCTTGATTTTATTGTTTTCTGTCCATCAACATTACTGAAATACAAAAGTGCAGTAGATTTAAATTTTAAGAGTACTAGTGCTTCATTTTTGCTCATTGTTCCTTTTTAGTTTTCACCCACATCCATTTCCTCTTCTTCATCATTACAGTACATCATACTGGGTCAATGGTTGCAAACAACCAATCAAGATCTCTGCCTTGCATCCAGCATCATTATTTCTATCCTCAACAATGATTTGTTTTCAATGAATTGTTTCTGTAGCCATAGTTTCTTCTCCCTTAACTCCTCTTTAGCCTCTTTGTGCTGGTTTTCTGCAGTAACCGTAAGTACCCTTACTGGCATTAACAGTCTCAGTTTCCTCAAATCTCTTTAGCTTCTTTTCCATTCTCATCCTTCTCAATCTGCTTCCCCCCGTTAATCACAGCCTCCTACTGCCAACCTATTTTCATGAATAGATGCTGCCCTACTTCTTTAGTTCACTCTTCTTAATCATCCTACTCAGCTGCTATCTTAGCATCCTGTGAATTTCTGCCTCTGTCATTCTAATTCATTCTAGTCCTATCAATGTACACTGTTAAATCCTAAGAATCTTTCCCTTCTATACCACAAGATTTTGGTAGATCTTGTATAAGAGAGGCTCCTACATGAAGAATGTTATGCCTATGGATTCTGTCCACAAAATTTGCCCCGAATCACCTGCTTCATTTGGCCTTGACCATTTTCACTTCAAACCACATTGTAGGCCTGTACTTAGCTCTGCTATGTTACACACACAGTACAATTCAAAATGTTTAATGCCTGACTTATCTTGGCACTCTGTCTTAATTACTGATTCCTTATTTCAAAAGTATGTATTTTCCTTAGGCTAATAGATTAAATGTTAATATTTACTTATACATTGTTTTTGTGGTGAGTCTAACAGATCCTTTTGATTAGTCATGTGGAAAAAATATGACAGTAAAGCAGCACAAGGTACATATATGTATTGTGAATACAAGTTTGTCAGTGTCTTAATGGGTAAAACAATGTTTTCAGCAGAACTTCAAATATACAGAGAAATGTAGGCATGAAGTCTCTTAGTCATAAAAATATTCTAGTTTGCAGAATTCAGTATGTAGTTAACAAGTAAATAGAAACATTTTTCCTTTTGAAACACAAAATATTATTCAAAAACATAAATAACATCCTCAGGTAACTTGAAATTTAAATGAAAGTTTTATCAAAACTTTGGAAAAAATATTTAAATATACCTGCCCAGAGACTTCAGGAACTTACTATTTCCTATGGCTCTGATTAAATATTTCATGGAGTATGTGCTTATTTGTTTGTACTTGCTATGTCAAGATAAAAAACTCAAACAAATAAGCCTCTCTTTTTATAGAAAATACTCTCTCCCCCATTGAAACCACAAGACTTGACCTAGGCAAATTGCTGAGTTTGCAGGGTGAATGTTATTTCATGCTGAGAAAGAACATGCAGGGACATTCCTCAATGACAGCTTCTGGTGTTCGTTTGTTAATTTAACACTTGAAGAAACACATTGAAGACCACAGGCAATTTGTTGTACTGAAACTGAGGGGAAGCACACATTTTAGATTGCTAGATGTCCTGTAATTAAACAATTGATAAACAATACTGACCACAGGCCTAGGTCCATTCTAGCAGTCACTGTGTGGCTGTCATAGGCAGCATCCTTTTGTTTTTACATTCTTTTTTGATGCTCACTTTACAAGCCTACATTGTCTTCTTTATCTCCACCCACAAAAACACTCCTACAATTTAGAATGAAAAAAAAAAGATAATGCAGTAGCTTGTTTCATTTCTTTGACCAAAATTTTTTACTTGGTTCATCAAACATTTTATTTGTTTGAATTGAGAGCTAGTCTCATACACACATGTAATGTGAAATGATACATATCTTCATCTATTGCTTCTAGGATGTCCTGTCTGATCAGTCTTAATTTTTTTTTTTTGCATCTCAGAGAAGCTGTCTCCTAGATTTGTGTTCAAATAGCAAGCTCATTACAGCAAAACATCCACTTCTGTCATTCCAAGCACCTAATTTTGTGTAAGCGCTAGCAGAAACTCCTGGCAAAAGTTATGCTTGATAAGGCATATATCCTAAGAAATAGATAATGGGTATTTACACTTTTTCTTTGACATTAGGAAATGTCTGCAAGTTTTATTATTATTTGTTTTAAATGTCTGCCTCTTAACATTTTTCAGTCTGGAGACTTTTTTTCCTGTATGCCTGAGGCATAACACGGCAAAAATATTTTCATCTTGAAGAAAACTAGAATCTAAATCTTTATTCATCTGGTGGACGGAGATCATGGTAGAACCTGTGCAAAAATAAGCTCAAAGTATCAAGTTTTTTTTTAATCTCCTAAAAGCCACAAATCTTATTTGTTATGTTACTGTCGGTTGTTGTTACTTTTTTTTATGATAGTAATCTTAATATATCTTACCCTCTATATGCTGAAAGACAAATAATCCCAAAGATCTTTAGATATATCGTCTGATGTCATTGACATGCAGACAATTGTATGACTCTGTATGTAGCTACATGAATTAAATTCTTTTCATAACTCTGCATGCATAGAGACCTGCTCTAGTTATTTGTTAGGGTAGGTGGGCTTACCAATTACAGCTTCCCTCCATTAGCTTCCTAAATCTTCAATAAAATACTGAGAGAAAGTAATTAATAAACCTTGCCAATTTTAACAGAAAACAATTAGTACTGGAAATAATAAATGTTTCATGTTTACTAATTTGCAGGGGTTTTTGGCACGTGCAACTTCTCTGCCTGTTTTTAAGTATATGAGCAGGGGATTTGAAGCATTTGAAGTTAGGAAGAATGAATACAGACCTTGCACTGCTCACTATGGAAAGGTATAGAGCCATGAGTGTTCACAAAGATTGATCCATGTGATGTGATGACTGATAAAGTCATGTGTTATGGACATAATATAGAAGTTGGTGGAAGACAGAGAAATTTTGACTTTGAAACGTGTATAAATGGTCTTCATTTTCAGTGAATTAAATCTCTCCTCACCCAGTGGAATTTCTATGCATTTCTGCATTGTTATCCACAAATAATAAATTCATCTTTCAGTTTAAATTGGTGTGATGCCACAAAATATTTGCGAAATTTATCCTCTTTTTCCAGATGACAGTTAAATGTTTTCTAAATCTTTGCAGCTGGTGATTAAGGAAAGTAAATGTCAGTAAATGGAGCATTAAACCTCAAAACAACGATAATAAAAGTATGCATACTGCTATGAAAGGCTGCGTTTCTTTTTTTAAAAAATTATTTCCTGTCTTTATGCTCATGTTAATAGAAGCAAAGCAGTGAGTTAGTGGACATTAAAAGGTGAACAAACCTTTAAAAATAAAAGCAAACCTGAAAAAAGCACATAATATAAAGTTGTTTTACTGAAGTTAATAAACCCCATGTTCTGAGACAGATACCTTCAAGCCATTTGTTTAAACAAGCATTAAGTTTAGCAGTACTACACCATAACATGATACTCCAAATTAAACTTTTGCATCTCAAGTGACCTTTGTAGCAGTTTTACAGTTCATAAATTCTTTTCAATAGTGTTCTGTGGAGTAGTTTTATTAAATCTTGATTGTGCTGTAAATGTTATAGCACATACTTTAAATGGCATTTCCACTCCTAACAAACACAAGGGTGGAATGATTTCACTATTCCATATGGAGAATTCTGCATCAGTATTCATGGAATACTGGAGAATAATCCAGTAATGCAGAGGGGAAATGCCACAAGTAACCCAGTTCTACTGGGAAAGAAAACCATGTCTGATAAACATACTTATCAGAGTGGATGGAAACTGTAGTAACTCCTCATACACCAACAGGAAAATCTTCTTTGGTTTGTAGGAATTCTTAAAGAACTGCAGGGTTGCTGTGTGGAGGCAGGATCATGTTTTCCATTTTATGTTTTGTTTTAAGACTTGTTTTCTTGACAATGTCAGATTCATAGAACTGAAAACTCTGTGGTCTGTTTCATTCTCTCCAACTAACTCTGATAAGTGTGCCTAGTTGAAGTATGTCTGCTTAATCTCATTTATCTTTTAAACTTTTTTTATTTTTTACTTAAAAAGAGAAAAATCAGTTGAATATTGTACTAAAAGCATTCTGGCAGTGAGTTAAATCATCTGTTTTGATACTATTCTTTTATATATATATATATATATATCTCCTCCACCGTATAGTCAACTATTTAATCACTTATTAACTTCTTCTCTTACATTGCTATTACATTTGATAAAAAATTAGTCACTCCTTAGTCATGATTTTGAGACAACCGCGAGATCCTCTGTCTTGAAGCTTCTCTCTCTTTAAGAGTTTGTTCATGAATATGTTTCCTTATCCTTGTAGGTATCATTTAGGGTTTTTTTATATCTCTGAGAGCCTTTTTCCGTTGCCTATTAATTTTATTTTTATTAATTTTCACAATTTTCTTTCCTTTTCTTGATCTCAGCCCACATTTTTAGCCTCTCTGTTTTTATCTTTTCCTCCTTTACTCCCTGATGCGAGAACATGAATAAACTCTGTTCCTTCTCCCTCATGTGGTTTGTTAAAGGTGTTTCTACTCAGATAATTGTAAGCATGTAAAACTAAAAGTTTTCAAACTTAACTTCTCTGTAGATGTTGCTATTGAAAATAAGCCATGCATAACCCTCCCTTCCCTTCCCTTCCCTTCTCTTCCCTTCCCTTCCCTTCCCTTCCCTTCCCTCTCCCCCCCCAATGTTTCCATGAATGTAAAATTATGGATTTTGAAGACAGAACTCTAAGCCTTTACTCATTTTAAGGATCCTGTTCATCAAAAAAACACAAATTAATGATGAATTACTTAAAAGATAACTACTGCCACGGACATTCTATTGTTTTCCTAAAACCAGTATGACCTACAAGGTCTTCCCTGCTGTTCAAGGGATGGACCATGTGACTTTGATAAAGTATAATTACTGATCTCTTAATTTGCTTATAAACAATGAAAAATATAGTTCAACTTTTACAATTAAATAAAAGTATTATATTAGATAGATATATACAATCAAATTGAAATAGTAAATATTAAGGCCTAGTATAATTTATTAGTACAGAAAAAGTGTAAGAGGAAAAATATTATAAGTGGACCTGTAAGAAAATATGTACTGTAATATTAATGAAATTGAGTTACAGGCCCATTATTAGCAATAAAGACATTTTTTAGAAGTGGCTAAATGTTTATCCACAAAGACAGTTCAATAATGAATGACTGATGAAAAAAATGGCCTGTCTCTCCCATCTGCTTTTACACATTACAGTTACTCTCCAAACAGCTAAATGCATCTAAAAGGATTGTGCATGCAGACCACAATATGTGATGTTTAGCAAAGATAACAAAATCAATCTATCCTTAATTTGTTTTCTAGATGCATTTATAGTTTTTTAAAGATGCTCAGGGGAAATCTTTGTTATTTGAAAATTTCTGGTGCCATGTTTTTTCCCTTAGATAATGTTCAGTATTAATTCTTAAGTGTATTGTTAGAATTAGCTCTGTTATACACAATACATTGGTCTTAAACATCTGATTAAAATAATGTGAGATAAAGATTTTCTTGGCTTTGGAAGTTAAGTTAGATGAAACTTTTAAACACTCATGGTTTTTTTATGCTTATTATTTAGACAAGAGTGATTCAGGGAAAGTTCAAGTGAATGTGGTAACTGTAGGAAAAAGTACTGGAAATCACTCATGTCCTAAAACAGACAAAGCAGAAGTGAGATTGGAGACAAGGGAAAGTAAATATTTTTGCATTAATAATGAGTATCTTTTAACCTTTCTGTTTAATGAAGGAAACAAACTAGCCAAGTAAAGATTAACTATTACACCACATAACTTACGCCCAGACTCTGAGATGTATACCCCTGTGCAAATTAGCAATTCCTTTTGTATATTAGTTACTAAAATATTAACAAATGATACAATCCTTTTCTTTCAAGAGTGACTAATAACAATTATAAACTAGAGAATCTCATCAGTATGCCGATACTTACTCGCTTTTCCTGTTTCATCCATTTCTTCTCTTCACATGCTCTCCCCCTCCTCTCATCCCCTTCTTTCCTTTCCTGCTATGTTTTTGCTTTCTTTCTTTGTAGAATCCATATCGTGTAATCTCTCCATTTTACAGTTAGTTGCTGGAACTGTAAGGACCGATGTGTGAAAGCTGCTAGAACTTAAGTGCAGGAAATTCTGGGGCAATTGTAGACTGTTCACAAGAATTGCCTCCTTCACAGGACCTGAAGTGTTTATGTATTGCTACTCCCAAAACTAGAAAAGCTCAAAGTCTCAATTCACTGTAAGCTCATCAAATTTAAAATAGTTTAGATTTCCATAAAAGAAATTGATCTAACGGTCTTGTTCTGCAAAAGTGACATCTCTATACAAATCTCATAGAATTTGAAACAAGTTATTATTCAGAGAATCTTAAATTATGGACTCAAACAAAACCAGATTCTGAGTTAGCAAGTGTTTGTCGTTTTTCAGTGTATAACACAAAACTCACAAAACAGTTTGTAAGTGTTGTGATATATTTTTTATTTTGTGCAAAAACCTTGCTGGTCAAAAAAAAAAAAAAGAAAGCTCTATGTGATAAGCATCCAGAAGCCTAGTAACATATTCAGTTGAAAAAGACTAAGAGTAAGATATCTGGGACAAAACCACTATAAACGAGACACTTTTATATGCTGAAAAGAGTCTATTAGATTTCCCAGTAAGAAAATGTCCAGATTTTATATTCCTTTTTAAGACATATTCCTACTAAGAAATAAATTAAGCAGTACAAACTTTAATACTCAGTGACAGTATAAAAAATCTGAATAATCTCAAGAGTGATCAGTAACAAGGGTGGGCCTCTTAAATACTGTTCCTGACAGAATAAAGCAAATTACCTGACTTCTTTTGAAACATCTCCTTTTGGTGAACATCCACTGAGATTGTGTTGGAAAGTACTGCCATTTTCCTGTCACTTATTTGACTGTAAAACAGGCTCAAAAGCTGAGCTTGGCTATACTGAAAATCAGGTGATAAATTCTCACAATTTTGGGTTGTGAATAATTTCTAAAACCATCTCTGAATTAGAGTATCCATTTTAGTGTACATTTGGAGATGTTAACATTGCCAGCTTTTTTCCTCGTGAACACCTTTTGCACAGAAAAGCAAAACTTGGCTAACACTGGGTGGAGTTTCCTATGAGAAATCATGCTGACTGAATACCACCCAAAGATTGGATAACATCCAGTTAAGTCATCCTCTTCTCATTTATAAGCATAACTCATAGATCAAACATTCCAAAACACATGCAAAAATTTGTAGAAAAATAGATCACCTAGAACAATATATATTAGGTTTAAATATAAGCAGTCCTGAGCCTGTGTGACAGTTTGGTTTTTACTGTCAATAAAGCAAAACTTGAAATGTGCAGAGTGGCAAATTTTACCAACTAATAATAAATAATTGTCCTACTTCACATGGAAAAAAATTTGAATGAGGCTTTTATTAACTGACTTATCTTTTTGACGACAGAAATTTGCTCAAATCTCAAGGAAGAGTCAAGTAAGTGTTTGTATAGAATGTTACCCAAACACTATTAAAATAGTTTTCTGGAAAATAATGAAGGTGTCAATAAAAGAAGAAAGAAGAGTTTAGTTCCAGTTTTCTATGTCTTGTAAAAAGGATCCATCTATTGTTTGTTTTCTTAAATATTTATAGCTCTGCAAATTCAAGACAGGTCTGTCATTATTACTCTAAGATGTTCCTTTAGGTAATTTCAGTGGCCTTGATAATTCAGCTGATTCAGAGTCCAATGTTTAGGCAAGAGTACATTATTGCTTTGACTTGAACAAGTAAACATCCAGTACTACATTTTGCTGTTTTCAGTTCATTCTAATTGGATGAGATGCTAAGGGGCATGGTTTAGTGTTTGATAGGAATGGCTGGACTCAGTGATCTGGTGGGTCTCTTCCAACCTGGTCATTCTATGATTCTATGATTTTGTGTTGCAGTGATGATTTATCTATTCCCATTCAATGGAAATTGAGACTAGAAGCCATGCTAACTTCGAAGTCATATAGACTTGATCAAAGAAGTGAGGAATTAAGACAGATTATTACACTGAATAAATTCAAACCCAACAACAATAACAAAACTAGACTAGATAAAAAAAGAGGGAAGGATAGTTTGATAGTCTTTTGCTTCTAAAAAAGTAAAGCTAAATGCAAAGAAAACAAAAATTACTTGCTCACTTCTTTTTGGAGATATGGAAATATATAGTCTACAAATATGGTAATTTAGGATAACCTTAGTTTCCAGGTGTTTCAATGTTTCTCATGAGTAATATTTTACACCTGAATTCTGTTGGAGATGATGGTCCATCCCAACACGTAGATTCAAATAGTTATTCAATTTACACTTTCACATTCCAACATATATTCCATGACAGAACACTGATGTGAATGCATAATATTGTATAATAGATAAAGGAAACCTCAGTAAAGCAAACAACAGATAAACACAACAATGAAACAAAAGCAAATATTAAAATAAAAAGGGATAAAATAAAACCATATAAATTATTTTAAAAAAGAATATAAAAATGGGTAAAGAAGCTCATGATTTTCAAATAAATGCTTTCTGGCATATGTTTCTTAATAGAATATGGTCAGTAGAAGCTTGTCTTATGTGAAGAATACCATACACTGGAAAGCTAGCCACTAATTCCTACTTTTCTAAACTAAAAAAGATGAACATCCATGAGCAATAGCAGAGAAGTCTGTTACCTATGAATAAATTCATCTGTGTATAGCTGTTACACTAAAGTTACATAATTCTCTGTGAAATCTGCCCAAGCCTGATGTACATTTCAAAATGCATGCTATATCCTTCACTGCATCATAAAATTTGCAAAAGCACACTGGAGCTAAACATAAATATTATATTGCTATGTTTTAACCAGGCATTCCATATTCATTGTGACAAGGAGATAATGCATGCAAGCTCTTCTCCATTTCAACTTTTCTCTTCTATGGCAATGAATTTCCAAGACTAAGATCCTCCAAGCACAGTCTCTGTTCAGAGCTCAACTTCTGGGACCTGAGACTAGACTTGTGGTTACTTGTCATGTAATTTTTGAACACTAAAAAGCTGGCTGTGCTGAAAAATCTTGTCACATTTTAAATATGATGGTAGTATTTGAATATATAAAAGACAGCTGTACATAGGAAAGGGATAAACTTCTTTCCATATCTGGAATGTGTGTGACAATAAATAAATTAAACCAAGGCAGATCAAGGCTGAAATACATTGGAAGAGTTTCTGTCTTTAAGGATTGTATTGCATTGGGAGAGTGGGGAAACACCACGACTGGATGTTAGACAATATCTGTCAAACATGGACAAGATTCACTTGATTTTGGTTTGAGGAAAGAAATGGAGTTGATAATCTCCTAATGTTCCTGCCAGCTGTGTTTTCTATTATTCTTGGAGACTACACTTTACAAAGAAACCACGTGTGATTTATGTGTGTGCCGAAGGATACACTAGTTTCTTTCCATTTCGGTGATTAATTGCTCTAATGCAAGGTTCCAAAAACTTTATAGTGCAGTTGGTGAGACTTCTGCACAAATAAGTAGTTGTTAAAATCTGACATCTAAACCCACCTTGAAACAACTTTCAGCTAGAATGTTTATAAAAAATTTGCAAAATTCTTAAACACATTAATTAAAAAATACACATCTTGGTGTTGTTTCTCTGGGTTTTATTCTTTTTTTTGGATATGTGCAATACATGTCCCATTAACATGTCAAATTCTAGCTTATGTTTCCCTTCGGATTTGGAAAAAAAGAAGTTAATCATTTGTAGAACATTAACTTCACTGTAGATAACAATGTATTAAGAGAGTGATGGTAACAGACATGTACAAGTACAGTAAAATACGAGCTCATTTGTGACAGATTAGACAAGCTTGTTGACTCAAGATGGAATGACAATAGGATGTGCTATTTTTCTAAATAAGATTGTAACAATGTCATTCCTTGTGTAATGTTTTAAAATCTTTAAAAGCCTTTGAGTATTTTTTTTATATAAGTTCATTTTCTTGTTGATCAGTTGCAGAACTAGCATAAAATCATATCTCTTATGAAAGTAACCTACATTTAACTGGATAATTAATTTTTTAAAAAAAGGGAGGATCCGGTCCAACAAGCAAATTAAACAAAGAAGTAAACCTAAGTGATTCAGGAAGGGAAGAAAGGAGGGAAGTGGGTAATAATTCATATTTGAAAGGCAAATTCATGGCAGATGTCAACTGAAAGTTGCAGTAACCTTGCAGAATATTACATATACAAACTTATATTATCAGAGTATTGCTCTTGAAATGCAACAGACTCAAACAGTGGGAATGTTGTGGGAACAATTCAAGGCAAACACAACTTTAGCATTTTCCATACTCACTTTCTGTTAAGTCCTCTTTGTAATATTAGGATACCAACACAAATTTCTTTTTTTTTGGTCTGAATTCTGATATTCACTTTTAAAATTTACCTTATATTGAGTTTCCAGTACAAAAGCAGTATTTTCTTACTTCCATTTATTCCTAAGTCCTAGATTTAGGAAAATATGATGCTGAACTACATTGATCTTTACTTTAATTTCAGCATCCACTGAAATAAAGTGTAGGTCTGAAGTAACTTGTGAGGTTGTAGTTGACTTGAAAGGTGCCAAGATCACACCAGTTCTCTTGCTCATTCATATATCAGGAAGAATCTATTGATGCCTGTGAGATGCTCACACTGGTACAGTCATAGGTTGTAGAAACTAGTGACACAGATTTTACCATGAAAATTGGATAGCTCATTAATTAAAATCTAAGGATAACTTGATCTATGAAAAGAGATTTTTTTAATCTGAAGATTTTTCAGGGTGTTGTGAATTTGGTCTTCTGCAGAAGAGTAGATCTAAAAATCCTGTTACTGAATTGTAGTATAATCTAAGGAGTAATTGTATGACTTGAAAAGTGACACATTTTATGGGATTTATTATTTTTCTATAATATCTAATGAATGTAAGCAATGAGGAAAAATATCAAATAACATGAAACATAAAACCTGAATTTCATGATTTTCCAGCAGTATTTTTTACCACTGGAAAAAAATTAAAAAGAATTCATTTAAGATGTAGAATGCATTAAATTATTAATATCAACAAGACTACATAAAAGTGGTTTAATTCAATATTGAAGCAGTAAAACTTTCTGGCTAGGAGCAATAATAATTTAAAAACATTTCCAGTGCTTTCTGTTCTTATTTGGGATAGAACAGCCTATCTTTTGAAAGAAGGCCTCGCAGATGTTTACAAAAATTTAAGAAAAGAAAAAGACAATATAGCTATGTATTTATTTAGAGAATATCATAAAAATGTTCTAGAAAACACGAGCTATTTGAGACCTGGCCTTTTTGAATTATTTTTTATCCTCTATTGGCAATGAGAACACCAGAAGAGTGCAGAAACTTCAAAGGGAAGTCCTTTAGGATGTTAGCATCAGGAAGGCAATTCTTACACAACCAACTTTGGAACAGGTAACATGTAGACACTGACTGGTTTCTGAATGGAACCTGAGGTTTTCAGTTAGCAGATGACAGATATCCTTTTCCCTCTGTCACTGTGTTAAACTAATCACTTCGCTGTCTCCTGCAGTACAGATTCATGGCTATATGCCAGGCATTCTGTGTATCACACACAACTGTCCTTTGCTGTAAGAAAGATCACTGCTGTAGCAGCATGCTGAAGAAAAGAGACCTGCTTATATGAAAAACTGCAAGGGATAATTATTTCTTTATCTTGCTGTGTATTTCTGAAGAGAAGTATATCTTCCTTTGAGAGACAAAAGTTCAGCTTGATGTTCATCTTGAACCAGACTCAGCCTGAGATGTTTAGAATCAAAGGAGAATTGGTAGGTGAACAGGACTGTGTCCATTGTATTTGCACAGGTTTCACATTACTGGACTGCAAAAAGAAATTGTGCTAAGCATTTAATAATCAGTTGATAATCATCATCCAGCAGGGACTATCTTGTTGCTGTCTAGCAGGCAGAAGTGTAAATATGGAGTTTCAGAAGACTTCTTTAACCTACAAACTGTCATGCAGTGAAGAGTATGCTTCTACAGTACATTTTTTCCTGACTCAGAATTTTCCTTGCGTAATAAACTTGCCCTAATTTTTGCATGTTCAATTCAAAGTATGATTTCTTTGTCTGTAGGTAATAAATTTTAATCCCATAGAAATATATAGTCTTAAATTATTTTTCCCATTTTTATCCAGTTGCAGGGAGAATGAATAGAAAACATAAATCCATGTCTCATATTATACCATAAATCTTGGGGTTTTCTGGTGAATTTAAGAGTATTCTTGCAAAATAAAATTCTAATTGCACAGAGAAATGTTAGCCTGGATAAATTATCTGAATAAAGTTGGCTGATAAATGTTATGATTGATAGTTATTCTTGAGGTCACCTGTAAGCTATGCTAAGAACAGGCCATAGTCCCAGTTTCACATTAAAAATCAAGAATGGTAAAGATTTAAAACTTGCCTTCCATCTGTTTCTTCTTGCTTTTCAAAGGAAAGCCCTGAAGAATGGATTTTGACTGCAACATGTACTATAAGATACTGATAAATTATACTTCTCTAGCGTAACAATAGGGCTGTCAATCAGAGAGAATTGCTGCTTCAGGCAGTGTGGTAAAAACAGCAAGGCTCTGTAAAGCATTTGCAATTTGAAAATTAAAAGGTATCAGAGCAAGATATTAAAAGATGATAAATAGAATGAAGGAAACATAACATCTGTTAGTGTCAGACAAACACAGGCAACTCCAGTGCCATGGAAGTCCAAGATACAAGCTTTCAATGCTCATCTGTGCCATCAGGGTGAATTGGACCTGCTCTCTCTGTAACTCTGCAGTTCCTATCCTGCTATAGGTTTATCCGAACATGGATCCAACCAAGCTGTCTTTCTAAATCACTAAATATATAGCTAATGGTGAAAAAAAAAAACCCACACCCCAAACAGCAGCCTTTCCATTTCTACTCAATTATCATGTCAGACCTGCTGTAACTTATCTTAAAAAATCCTGGTTACAGAGATGAAATCTTCCTCCTTCCTACCACTTTCCCCAAAAGATATGCTGTTTGAAGTAATTTCATCTTTACATTAGATACTTCAGTCAGATAAGGTATTGCAGAGTAATTTTAACAAATATTTTTACACTCTTCAGTAAGAAGATACATAAAACTGCTTTTTTACATGGCCATACAAAGAAAACAGGAATGTATTTTATATACAACCACTGCAGTAATATACTATGCAAGAAAAGGAAGGTTTACATGGTTCTTGCTCTGGCTCCCCAGTTTTGTCATTTCCACTAGGCACTGAAAAGTGAAGATAAAGTAGTGCAAAAAGGATGACAAATGCTACACAAGGCAGTGTGCTGTTTCCTCATTGCACAAAGGATATTTATGGTACTCACTGTAACAGAAAAGGAGTACTAGATATGTCCAAAATAAGATCTAGGTCACCCTATTACACCTGAGCTAGGATTAAGCACATGTAGACCATTACCACCAGGTGTTTATGAGATGTTTACCAAAATCAAAGCAAGAAAATAGCAAAATCCTTGGACACTGTTCATGGAACATTTATCTAGAGAGTTTTTTTTTTTCCAGAATGCAAATTGAAGATGTTTTATGCATTAGAATAATATATTTATTTACTCTATAACTCTGATTCCTAAACAATTGTTTGTTTTGTGCCTAATTATGTGTACTCTCCTTAGGTATACTACGTAAACATTTTGCTTCATTTTTACTCACAAATCACATTATCCAAACCATTTACTAGTTTTACCTGTGTTTCATTACAACTTTATGCTGCAATATTCCACCTGATGAAGCATCAGTTCATTTCTCCTTTGTCCACCATGCCAGGTACCGTATGTAAAGAATGAAATTAATATGATGTGATCAGCTCCTAGGGAAAAAAAACCCAACTGTTACTATCTGATCCAAAAATTCATGTGAGGAAGTGAACAGTATGTGCATTTATGGGAGTATCAGTGGAAAAGGAAATTAACTGTGCTATAGTTTCCTATCGTTGCTGTGTGGTTCAGTGTTTTTGGTTTTGTTTTGTTTTGTTTTGTTTTTTTGTAGTTTCCCAAAGCATCTTTTTGACACCACAGGCAAGTGTAGAGGATAATTATGACTAGTCAGAGATCAGGAACTGATCAAGGTTATACCTTATAAAGTTATTTTCTTCAGTGAAATATCACTCATTTTGGTTTAGTATTTTTTAAATGTTCTCTCCTCTGGTATACACTATTATTTCCTGGTTTAAATTAAATTTATTAAATATTTGAATCCAGAGAACTTTTACAGATGCCTTTTTTGTTTCTTTGTTTTCAGGAAGACTAGAGCTCACATACTATTGAATACTTTAATCTTTTTTAGTCCTTAATTTTCACTCCTTTACTATTAAGCACCAAGACTATGTTTGATTTTCTCTTTCTGCATTTAGGGAATTTTATCTTGTTTCCTTTTATGTTCCTGTTCTTTTCCAATGTTGTCCCTAAAGGGCTTGAGCTGTTCCTTTGTATTCACATTTAGATCTGTAATCTTCTTTCCACTTTTTAAAGGAAAACCACTTTTTGTTTGATTCTTTTTGAATTTTTCAGTCACTGGAGAAATTCTGATACTTCTACAATAGTTTCTTACTATTCTGCTATTCCTTGCTTCGCTTTTATATAACCCATGCATTAAATATCATCTCTTTCAGTAAATCCCAACAGCACAACACTGCACTCCCTTACCTATTAAACATTTTCCCCTTTCTAACAGACTATCTCCTATACTCCTGGAAGTGGTAAATTTTTTCTTCCCCCTCAGGAATAACTATCCTGCTTGTTTACCTCCACAATAGTATTAATTCCTACAGCTTTTCTGTCATGTTTATCAATTTCAGTTGCTGAATATACCTTTTGTTTACATGCTTCATCATTTTTGCTAGTTGAAACAAAAGCTGCTCCCAAAATATTCTATGCACTGACTGTGCCATCCTACTTTGCTTTTTAGGTATCTCTGAATGATCTTTTTCTACAAAGGTTTCAATTTTAGGACTACTGAATTATTCTTAAAAAAAACACCCTAACCATCTTGTCTTTTGGCCTGTGTAGAACAAGTGAATTGCGCTCTGCATTTTTTCCATGAACTTGTGAAAAAATACATCTCTGATTCAAGGTAGACTTTCCTCTATTGTTCTCACACCTGCCATTCTTAAGAAGACTGCATCTAGGTAACAGTAATGTACCCCTATGTTTTAGCTCACCAACTTTCTATGATGACATTTTCTTTAGGTTTTGCCTATACTTTAGCCAAAGTTCTTCCTACACAGTCCCATATTGGGACAGATCTGTAACAATATCCCAAAGTTTGCTCTCCTAGTTGACACTTTCATGGTTGTATTACAGATGATTCTCCTTTGCCCACATTTAGATAGAGAGTAGGGTTTGGATTTTGTTTTTCTTTTGCTCATCTCTGACATATTATCACTTATCTTAGTCAACTGTATTTTACAATCTCCTTCAATGCATGCACTCAAAGATATACTTCCTCTTTAGATGGATCTTAAATCTTTTTCTGCTTCCTTTATGTAATGCAATGCCAGACATCATGACACCTATCTACACTCCTTAGAATTTATTACGCTGGTTTTGTATATCCTGTTCCACCACTGTGCTATCACAGTTGTATTTTCTTTCATCCTGCATAGTGTTCAGAATAGAAGTATCATTAACTTTCTGAAATAGCCCTTACTGTGGATACAAGCAGGAACACATTCCTGAAACAATGTGTTGTCTGCACTTTATGGTAGCCAAGGTAGCAGGGTTAGTACCTTACAAAAGACCTTTAGGTACTGAGATTTCTTTGCAAATGATCTTAGATAGCAGTAAAGGCAAGAAGTGTTCTAAGGCTAGCCTTCTTATTCTAGACTGTTCCATACGTGGGTATTTTTTTCTTTCAAGAGGAGACAATAATAGAAAACTGAGAATCAGAAAAGAATTAAAATATAACCTTGACTTCCTTGCCTCTTTGCCCCTCAGGAAATCAAATACTGATTGTACAGATTACTTAGTATTTTTCTGTGTTCCTTTATTTCAGTCCTTTCATGGAAGCAGGAATCATTATGCCTTTGCTGTTGCAGGAATAGGCAGCTGACTCCCACCCTGGAACAAGCAGAATTTCAGAAAATATCTCTGGGGCAGGGTAATTATATGATTTGTAATATGCCTTTGTCTTCAGTCAATATTCAGTTTCTCCTTATCATGGTATTCGGTCATTTGTCTCCTATAGCGATGTACTAGATGTGATAAAACAGAAAAACACGGGCCAAAAAGAGCATATTTTTAAAATGCATAAACATGAAGCTGTACAATTTCATAAGTTTCCTGTGGTTTTTCACTGAGTAGGCCATATCAATGCATTTTGAGTAGTGAAGAATAAATGTTTCTCTTGTTTTTTGATGTGAAATGCTGATTTTGTTAAGTACTGTATTTTGCAACATTTACATTACAGTGGTTGTGTTATACAGACTGTCTAAGTTGTGTCAACAAACTCAGTCCTTTAAATTTCATAGGCTCCAATTTTTTTCAGATGTGTAGACCAATAATAACACTGCTCAGGGCTAAAAATTGTCTTATATTCCCAACACAACTTTTATTCATTTTAATTGAAATAAAATATGCATTTAGGTTTTTAATGTTTTTCTATTAACCACACCAAACTAGAGCTAAAGTATGATTGCTTCGTTTGAAGCTTTTTTATTTTTCCATGGGTCAGAATAGAAGGCAAAATAAGGGTTCAAATGTATACTATAAACAAAATCAACAGCTAGTAAAAAATTTGCCATTATTTCTGTATTTATAATGCATTGAAAAGTGGTCTTCTTAACATATAACCACACTGCTATTCATGATAATTTTGATGATATAATTTGACCCATACAGAAACCAACCTTTCTGGGGCATTTCAGAAGTTGTCACAGCTGTCTAAAAGTGCATTGTGCAGTTTAAGGTGAGTAAATATATTGAAGAGTTAGACCCTGGAAACATCTATTCAGACCGAGGCCCCACACTTCAGTCACACACTTAGGACTCCTACACGAGAGAGTGCTGGCTGTACAATTTATTCCTAATTATCTAGTGCCGTGACAGTGACAGAGAAATCACAATGAGCTGCATCTAGGGTAGGATTTTCCTCTGTTACTTGCCTGGGGTATTACCTGCTTACAGAGAAACCTGCTGCTCCCTGAAAGCAGCAGCATCTGGTTCCTAATTGCGGGTAATTCCTTAGCTCCTTGTACTTGTTTCAATCCGGATACAGTCAACATTAACACCAGTGTTAGAAGTATTATAAAATCTCCATTGTAATTCCTCTTTAATTAGCATCCTATTATCTTAAATTGTTTCAACAATTTTTTTTCCTAAAGCTACTCTATTCTTTCAATAATACCCTTTTTGTAAAACTGCCTAAGTATTTCACTAGTTGTTGGATCTGCTACAGTTTTTTTTTACTTTTCCTTTTAATAGCTTATTCAAAAGGAGAGAAAAGCACAGTAGGCTCTTAGTAGAGTTCAGTAGTATTGGTGTTAGTGCTCTCAGGGTTTCCCTTTCTCTAGAACATAATGGCTGAACTAAGTCTTGTGGTGAAGGGCAAACCTGCTGGGCTAATGGCAATAAACTTGCAAACAGTGAGAGACTTGTTCACTCAAGTTCTACTTGTGCATAGCTCTGTGCAGCTCTAATTAGGACACTACTTCTGAATAGGTAATTAAATATCAGATTGGTTATCCAAGTAAAAGGATTAAGGTGAAAATTCACATTTATAGGAAAATACAAAGTTCTGCCTTTCTGTTGGTTTACCAGCATTACAGTGAACTCCATCTGAAATAGCTTTAAATGTGCCTCTGTGAGACAGAAGGAGGCACAGCTAAAATGTCTCCAATGAGTTTCTCATGGCACTGATGCAGCCACTGAATAACATAAAGCTGACTGTCTGTAAGAAAAATATTCCCTAACCTCTGGAAAATGAGCATTATTTTGTATCAATAAAAATAAAACCAGTGCCATCATTTTAACTGATGAGTTGTCTGTTCTCCCTCAGTCCTTAGTTATTATATTCCTTAGCACCCTCAGTTATTTCATGGATGATTCGAGTGCAAACCACAATATAGGACATACGTATTTATGATCTAAAGGCTGTTCCACTGATGAATGGGAATGTTTAATTTTAGTAATATAATCACCTAAAGTATATACCTTGAACTTACATGAACTTTTATGAGGTTTTAAAACCCGTGAAATTCCTCTTGCTAAAGTTATCAATTTCTTTGAAGTTTCAGTTTCCCAAGGCTAAACTCTCATTCATTTTTTTTTCCTTCTTCACATTAAATTTCAGCATTTTAAAGTATTTAAAGATCTTTCTAGGCATTTCATTTTCATTACCGCTTTCTCACAATGCTTATATTGGCATAGCAATAAAGTTTGGAAAAGCACTGCAGAATGTAGAGTCAAGGATGTCCAGAACAAAAATAAAACCAGAGGGTTACTTTGGAAATTTTAGAAGTATACAGTAGCAAATATTTCTTACTATTCTCCAAAACAAGATTTCATATATTCTTTTGTTTTGAGGACATAAAGCTATTTATGCTTTATGCCAGAGTAAAAGTGAATTGATTGGTTTTTGTTTGATGAAAATAAGGAAGGAGAATGGAATTTCATAAGTGCCAAGAAGTGATTGGTAAGGACATAGGAAAACCTGAAACAGGTCAATGCCTCGGGCTGTGCTGTCTTATAGGCATGCTGAAATGTCCTTCTATTTTTCCCACTTGTCTGTATGAAAAGCAAACATTATATTTCTACAGAACCTTCCAGTCATATTCTTCCATTCACTGAAAACAATTCAGTTACAGGAAATATAATGTTTTTTCCCTCTACATCAGTGCATAGCCTAGATAAGACAGTGCATATGTATTACCTACTTTTTCAAAAAATAGACTTCATTTCAAGAACAGAAAGGGTTGAGATAACTTAACCTGACTGTTTTAATTGTTGTGGTAATCTCATTTCCAATTTCATAGAATCATAGAATCATCAGGTTGGAAAAGACCCACCGGATCATCGAGTCCAACCATTCTCACCAGTCTCTAAACCTCAGTTTACCCCTCAGTACCTCATCCACCCTCACCTTAAACACCTCCAGGGAAGATGAGTCAACCACCTCTCTGGGCAGATTGTTCCATTGCCTAAAGACCCTTTCTGTGAAGAATTTTTTCGTTATGTTGAGCCTGAACCTCCCCTGGCAGATCTTGAGGCCATTCCCTCTTGTCCTGTCCCCTGTCACTTGGGAGAAGACGACAGCTCCCTCCTCTCTACAACCTCCCTAATCAGGTAGTTGTAGAGAGCAATGAGATCTCCTCTCAGCCTCCTCTTCTCCAGGCTAAACAACCCCAGCTCTCTCAGCTGTTCCTCATTAGGCCTGTTCTCCAGCCCCTTCACCAGCTTTGTCGCTCTCCTNGTCTGTAGCTCTGCATAGGGTTATTGTGCCCCAAGTGCAGGACCCCGCATTTGGCCGTGTTAAATTTCATCCCATTAGACTCAGTCTAGTGGTCCAGCCTGTTCAGATCCCTTTGCAGAGCCTCCCTACCCTCCAGCAGATCCACACTTCCACCCACCTTAGTGTCATCTGCAAACTTGCTAAGGGTGTACTTGATGCCTTCATCCAGGTCATTGATGAAGACATTGAACAGTGCTTGACCCAGCATTGAGTCCTGGGGAACCCCACTTGTGACTGGCCTCCAGCTGGATTTAACACCGTTTAGCACCACTCTCTGGGCCCCGCCATCCAACCAGTTTTCCACCCAGGAGAGTGTGCGCCTGTCTGGGCCAGTGGTTGACAGTTTCTGTAGCAGAATGCTGTGAGAAACTGTGTCAAAGGCTTTGCTGAAGTCCAGGAAGACCACATCCACAGCCTTTCCCTTGTCCAGCAGCCGAGTCACTTTGTCATAGAACGCGACCAGGTTAGTTTGGCAAGACCTGCCTTTTGTGAACCCATGTTGACTGGGCCTGATCACCTAGTTCTCTTGCAAGTGCCTCATGATAGCACTCAAGATCACCTGCTCCATAACTTTCATCCAATAATTCATCAATATCATCCAATAATTCATCATAAATGGTGACTGACAGACTAAGAAGTCCCCTACTGAAATCATTATTACCTCCTTCCTAATCCCTTGTAACTTCTTTTTGCCACCTCTCTTAACACTTTATAAATGTTATGGTGGTAATGGCAATACATATTGCCGTTTATCATAGCCTTAGGAACTATGATTTATGAATTGCTAATATTTTTCTGGAGCTATACTATTAAAACTTGAATATCATCTATGTTTTCTATTCGGATGTATTTAATCAAAATGAGGAATTTGGTGCTGACATTTATGAAAGAAATGGCTATGCAATGTCAAAAGAAACACAACATTCTTAAATGCTGTCCTATGGAAAGAAAAAGCAGTTGGTAACACAGTATCCTAAGGTGAGTAGAATGCTCAAAGTCTCAGTGCTGCTACAAACACATTGGGTGTCAGTGTGAATTAGAGGAAAGTGCAAAATATCAGAACAAATAGAAAAACATAGTTTTATACATTCTGATAGAAAATAGTAAATTTAGTTCAGAAGTCACCTTTAAAAAATATTAAAGTGTACCCGGAAGACTATAACACCACACAAAAGTGGAACAAAAATAGGAAAGATTGTGTGAACAGAATTATTTATCTTGGTCTTCACAAACACTATAATTTGTTATCTTTGCTGTTATTTTTCTTCATTATTAGGGGATAAACTTTGAAGACTTTTTAGTGGACCCTGCTATATGAGCTCTTTTATGAGTTTCATAACAAATAAGTAATGAAATATTTATTTTCCCATATAAATATATGATGAAATATTCTTCATAATAACGCTGAACACAATAATTAGACATTAATTTCAAAGCTTTCTGTACATATACTACCATAAGTTAAGATCAATTAACAGATATTTTTGCTAACATATTCCCTTTATGAACATAAGTCTATGTAATCATTAAATATAGATTTTTCCCTGTATCATTAAAAATGTAACAAATTATAGGATTTTGTTTAAATCCTATAGGAGAGTAATAAATCTTAACCTCTTCTGTGAGCTGATCATGTCAAAATTCAAGATCCAATACTTTTATTCCCATGACTAATGTCATGGGAATAAAATGTCATAGGAGAGTGTATAATAAAGAGATCCTCAGTATTCGAAACCAGAAATTCTGGCAGTCTCTAGGGCATGTCTTTATAATTTATCATATTACATTTTTAATAATTGAATAATCAAGACTGCCTAGGTTGTTCAGCACAATATTTTAATTTATCCATAATGCCCCCTAAATTTATGTAACCTATAGATGTTTTTGACATATTTACTTTTTTTGTTTCAAGATTGTTTGATGTGAACATTAGGAAACATGATTAAAGGCTCATCACCAAGAACACAGAAGACCACAGATGCACAACAACAGGTAGGAAAACCACAATAACACAGTCCCAACCCAGCCTCTCCCAGAGCTGTCCCAAGGGAGCACCAGCTCCATGGGATTGGGTGGCAATAATCACAAGAGTTCATCAGAATAACTCAGTGGATCACTTTCTGGAATGAGAGGTCTGACAGGTAAGGAGGTCACTGTGAGATGCAGGGAGAAAACATCTTGGGATTGTAGACTTATTATAGACTGTTTAGGGGAAAAGACAAAGGTGGGGAGGGTGAAGGATCAAGGTGGTTTGGAAAGGAATATGTATAGGAAGTAAAAAGGGGAAAGGACTTAATCTCATGTAAGCAGATAGATAATCAATACACTTGTGTGATTGTGCTCTGCACTATTCTCTCCAGTCTTCTATGTCTTCTCATTTAATGCCATTGCTAGCTTGTTTTTTTCTGGGAGAGGGGACTCTGTTCTGTGTGTTTGTATGTGTATGGAAGGCTAAGTGCCAGCAACATGAGTGGTGCTGTTGGTCACAAATGCCTAGGTGCTAGCACCTGGAGTTTGTGTGTTGTATTGGTAGGTACACCAGTGTGTGATCACAGCCAACATCAAGCTAGACTAGTCAGTAAGTAGAGGAAGAGGTGTGGGAGCAAGGTACTGCAGCCACTGTAAATCTGGATCAGATACTGAGGAGACACAAGGGTCTACGAGTCCATTATTGTGGAGACCAGGAGGGCCTGGAGCAACTGGAGTCCATGGGCCCTGAGGGTTGGAATACTGGTAAGGCCATGAATATAGAGCAGCTAATGGGGAGACAGACCTGGTTGCATTTCTGTGTCTCTGTGCACCAGGTAACTGGGGGACCTAGGTGCCAGCTGCAGGGTCAGTTGGGTGTCTGAGGTTGGAAACCGGAGAGATCCATAGTGTATGTGCGTGAAAATCAGATGGAATAATTTTATATATATAGCATTCAAACCAAGTATTAGGTTTATCGGGGGTAGATGTTGTATTTGGTTTACAAAATAAGACTATGACCTTCATTTCACCTATTTCAGATTTCATTTTGAATAAATACATGTTTCTGTTTGAAGTAACTCAGTCTTTAGCCCTGATCGGTTAATTTCAATAGATGCTTTTGATAAAAGGGTTAAATATAAAGACTAATAGAGCAACGTGGACAATTCCTGTATGTTGTCTATTTTAAATGTGGCTCTAGTGCACTAGTTACCCAAGAAATGCTAAACTTCTTCAGTTATTTCAGGAGTTAACCAAATTACTAAATAAAGATTATGTAACTATGCTGTACTCTTACCTGGAAGGCAAACCTAAGTGAAATATGGATTTCTTAAAAATGAAAACAATGTATAAGACAGCTAGTTTAGTAATTTCTTATTAAAAACTGGAAACTAAGACCAGCTGTATTCTCTGAGTTGTTTCTTCTGGTTTTAAGACTAATCACACAAAGGACACATCCTCCTCCACCCCTCTGCCTTACTTAAAATAAGTGTCACTAAATCAAAGAAATGTAGGCACTGTGGCTCAGTAGATGATAATTGAGCCCTTGCAGTCTAGAAGTGCTCTTCTGTCCACTTGGTCTGGGCATGACTCCTTTTCAGAACTCTTTTTTTTCCCAGTTTAAAAAAAAAACCCAACTTGCGCTACAAGTTAGCCATGTAATTTGAAATTACATGTGATGGATGCTAAATGGAATCAAATTAAATTTTAAGAACGCGAGTTCAGCTGAAGAGACTAAAGCTGAATTGGAAACCCAGGAGGCATAAACTAAAATCCATGGCGTGTACCTGCAAATCTGCCCACCACTATCAGGTGAAAACTGTCCAAGAAAGGGTTTTTAACATGTCAGACAATGCCATGAGAATAGCTGACTAAAGTAATAACAAAAAACATGTATGCCCATGCTCCTCCATAACTAGCACTTCTCTGCCCACTTCAGAGCAGTCTGGCTTTACTTTATCTCCTCTTTCTGACAGACATTGTCTTTCCTCTCTGTACCTATATTACAATATTTTCCTATTTTCTCCTTTTCACTCTTCAAGAGTAATTTTTTAAACTGTTATTTCTAATGCTATCTCTATTATTCCACTGAAGAAATGTAAAATTAATATCTACATTCTTATATGCACTTATTGCTCATCCATGGAAAGGGTAAACAAGCATACCTTTATTACTGGTTTGCACAAGGGTTTTACTATAGTTGCAGTCAAGTTTTGTAATTAACACATTCTGAACATTTTGCACCTAACCATTTGTATTTATTTTTCAGTATTAAAAGTTAACCAGAAAAACAATGTATGTCAAAGTAGACCGATACAAAACAGAGAAAATCATTACTAGAAATACAGAATAAGTCACTTGCAGATCTATTTTATCATCCTTATGGACTGGTTTTTTCTTCTTCAGCTCTCAGAGAGGACAAGAAAATAATGCAAATTCCTATTATATATAGATCTGAATCAATTGTTTTATTTGTTGTTTTCCAGTTGGAAAGTAATAACCTCAATCTGACAAATTTTTGTTAGAATATCTAAGCCTGCGATTGCGTATACAATGTTCTTGATCTAATGAAGCTCATTCGGTAATTTAGAGAGCAATTATTCACTCCTTGATTGGCACATAACTTCCTTGAGATGAAAATCTGAAACATCATTAGGTGATTTCCCAAAATTATGCACTTAAATTTAGCTCTACTGTGGTTATTCCATGCCACATGAATAATTCCTGTATATGTCAATGAGTGTTTTGGGTACACTTATCCAAACAATGTAGGCTACATCTAGGTTCCTATGATATGAAACACCCTTATATCTGGTAAGTCTGCTAAACTTTCATATGAATTTTGGACTAAAAAAAAAGTAATGTCTTTTCATAAGGATAAAAAAGGAGATTTGATAGCTATAAGGCACACTGGTACGGGATTTCATTCACCGCTTCTTGTAAAATTACTCTTAAAGTAGGAAAGATTTTCCTTAGTTCCTGTGAGATGCATTTGGACTGAGTATCCAGCCAGCTTGGGATAAGTTATCTAGAAGCTGGTTTTTTAGCATGATGCCATACTCCAGCCAAGTTTCTTTGCATTAGGATCTATAGCTTGGACATAGTACCAGAATAAAATATATAATTAATAGAGATGCCTCAATATGAGCTACTAAAGAACAATTGGAGCAACATGTTAATCAATCATTTAGGCAACTCCACTTTGCTGTACTCAGAATGCAAATAGAAGTATCACTATTTTAATCCAGGTTACTTTTGAAATAAGTTGGTTTAATGAGTTTCAGATGCAGAACCTTATTCCTGATTGCAAAGATTAAAATAAAAAGCAAAGTCAGCACAAAATTTTATAACAGAATGGAATAAGTTTACTTATATTCTGCATTACTTCTAAAATAAATACAAAGATATCATTCAAAAACAAGGCAGTATAATGTACAAGTCAGCAGAGAATTAAGTCTGATGATTTTCATTCTGTTCTGGGGATCATACCTAGGAGCTAGCTTGCTTTTAGCAATAGTACAGAAAATATCAAAAGAAAGGCTTTCTATAGGAGCAGACATATCACACTGTAGGTGATTTGAGTAGCTACCAAAGGTCTCAAATTCAAGTAAAACCAGTAGTTTAGGTATTCTGTTTTTCAGTATAGTTTTATACTGGTTTTAGACTATTAACAGTAATGACCTTTTTTCTGGGGAGAGGTCTGCAGTAAGATGTAGGTGTTCAGAATGCCACTTTGTAAGAGGAGCAGTTTGAGAGTGTAGGTTTGAGATCTGACTTTTATTCTAGTTAAGTGTTTGAAGACTTCAGATTACTTCTGTATCTTTTATTTCTCAAAACATGGAATGGAAGAAACCCTACATATTTTAAAAAGTGAATGAAAATATTAAAACTAGGTTTACATTTCATCCTTATCCATCAGGAACGCATGAACTAGAATTAGTGCATTATGGTGTCCTAAAATGACCATCTTAACAAGCTGATGAAGAATGTAATCAAGATAGGTATGTCTCAACTGATATAAAATATTATGTATATACTTATTAATGTTAGGCACAATGTACAATTACAGTACTGTACACTGCTAAAGATACAGGATTCAATGTCCTGGAATAATCAGATAATTTCCTGAGCTTTGAAATCTGAGGAGGTTTTCACTGTCATCTTTATTATTCCAAGATCTGTAAGTTAATTGGCCTAAATCTGAACTCAGCTAGCCAAGTAAGGCTTGATAAGAATCAGTACATATGATGCTGCACTTGAATTTATAGACATGGAAAAGCACTACACATACTTTCCACCTACCAAGTTATTGAGCTCCTTCATGCATAATGGCAGCAAATGATGTCACTAGGACAAATATAGTATTTTGCTGTAACTACAGAAAACATATGAAAGACAATAAGTAATGATTTTCTAGGGTAAATAGTCTGTTTTAGCTGCCCTCTGTTGTCCCCATGCAGGGAAAATTACTGAACACAGAAACAGTGTCTTGTGCATGCAGCATGCACAAGAATACATGTATTGGTGGGACCTAGCCTTGCAGCATAAGATTTTACCTTCAATAGCTTTGAACTCAGTACTTCACAGTTGTTGGTGGACTCTTATGGGTCACTGAAGTCAGTTTAGTTATGACTTTCTGTCAGAAATTAAATTTAAAACCCATAATATTTCTATTAACAGTATGTTTTCACAGTAAATTTGTTCAGTTGTCTATAGAAAACTTTAAATATATGGATGCTTTACTGACCAAAATAAAAACCAGTTATAATTTCCTCATGTGTTACTGTTGCACATTTCCAGGTAGAAAGTCTGTTCAGTGTGATCCTGTCACTGAACTCTCAAAAAAACCAAGAACAATTCCTCAACCTGCAGTCGGTCATTCCTTACAAAATGAAGTTCAACACTGGTTTAAAACTGCTCTCCCCCTCATAACCGTTTCAGTCTTATTCTTGTTATCTTCACAGCAGAAGGAAGTAAAGCCAGTTAGCTGCGGTATTAAAGGAAAAAAGGAGGTGAAGAATTTTGTGGCATTTCTGGCAACGTTGCTTTTCACCAGACAGTGTCTAATAACCGTAGCTGATAATTTACATATGCCAGAACTAAGCAGAGGTTTGCTAGCCTCAGTTTTGATCTTGATGTGGTTCACTGCAACATCTTTCACTTTGCAAGTCCTGTACACATCTCCTGTATTAAAATTGAAAACACTCTGTATCAAATGTCTGTAAAATTTCCTTGACACACTCAGCACCAAGGATATGTTGCATTTCAATGAGAGTGGCATCGCCAAATAGTTTTCTGTTTATAGCTCCACTGTCTCCTACTATTCCCTTCTTCTAGAATTCACATCTACTGCTACAACTTATTTTTTCTTTAAAATATTTTCTGGTAGTTTGAATATGGTGATGGTTAAGCTAGCACTTGCAGGGTTTTCTATGGCATTTTTCTTCACTATTCCCCCCTCCCCCCCAATCTTCTCTTCTCTTTAAACCCTTTCTTCCTATGGTAATCTAACAAAAAATACTAACATTGCATCAGACCGTCTCTATTTCTGAGATTAATGATCAGTTATATGAAATAGTCATAGGTACTGAAACAGACCCCAGATAAGTAGACAGCCATCTGCTGCAACTTTACTTCAGTTGTGTTGAATTTATGGGTTGGAATTAGCAACTAATGCATTAAATGAAAGAGTTTACACTCTGGAAAGACAAATACTTTGACTGTAAGGTCAGTATGTTAAAAAGAAGGTATAATACCCAATGCTAATATTAAATGCATAAGATTTATGGTGTCTATGGTAGTATTAATTAATCACATAACCTTTTGATAACTGCATTAATTCATTCTCTTTTCACAGACTGCTGTAATTTGCCCACGTCTGTAATATTACTATTTTGTTATAAATAAGGAATAATTTCACAAAACCCAACAAAACTCTCCTGAGAAAAACCGAATAGTTCATCTTACATAACAAAACACCTCTCTCTATTCCAGAGACTTTATAGACTATATTCAAGTTTATCCATTTACTCCAGACTTGTCACTTTCTTTGTCTAAGGTCAGACTTAGGCCTAATAGCAGCATTATCTTACATATGTTGCGGTTGGGGCAATCCATGACATGTAGGAGTTGTGGGCCAAAAGACTATATTGATTTTACAAGACTATTTATACCCCTTCCTGAGTTGCGTGTCCGTGCATGATTGGTTTAGCTAAAGACTGACTGTTCATGATTGAACTATTCTTTCTCAGTTGTAACTTCATAATTGGGTGATTCCACCTGGTGCCTGGCACCTGCATAATCTTGTTTACTCGGCTCTTCTTGGTGCCTTCCAGCTTCTCCAAGGATACATGGGCATCTATTCAAGGCCAATGTTTAAGTTTACACACTCTAACTTTCAGACCAGCTGAGGTTTCCCACACGTTTGTTGTTTTTATGGATTTCTCAAAACAAGGAATTGCTGTGTGAGACTAACTAACAATTCATAGCATCAGCACCTGAATGTAGAAGGCAGTCCTACCCCAAATGATGAAAAAAAGGGAAGCTCTTCAGCTTTCTTGAATCCTAGGTGCATTTGACAAAATTCTCAATTTTGATGATTTGGATGTATACTGTGATTGCTTACCTGATCTCTGGCAGCTCACATATATATTACTGATGTCATCATTCCCAGAGATGACTTGCAGGTCAGGGACAATTTTCAAATTATCATTGACACAAAGAAATCATCATTCTGAGTGATTAATTGGAATTAATATCATAAAAGCTTTGATATTTTCATCACATATGCATCTCTAGCCAATTAAAGGGAGAATTTTAACAATAATAATAAAAGTAATGTATTTCTTTTTTTGACCAGTTTCATGATGATACCCTATCACTTTTAATTTACTAGAAATGTTTAATAAATAATAATTTTCTTCTGTTTCTTACAGCTTCCATACCTTTCATGCTCCGCCAGGGGAGATTTAGGCTAGACATCAGGAAAATAATTTTCACAGAAAGGGTCATTGGGCATAGGAACAGGCTACCCAGGGAGGTGGTTGATTCACCTTCCCTGGAAGTGTTTAAGGCACAGGTGGATGAGGTGCTTAGGGGCATGGTTTAGTGTTTGATAGAAATGGTTGGACTTGATGATCTGGTGGGTCTCTTCCAACCTGGTTGTTCTATGATTCTATGATTCTGTCTTTTAAAGGATACACCTTTGAATTCATTAAACAAGGAAATATGGTGTGATCACATGTTTCAACATTAACTGTTGAAAAAGAGATCTCATGTGGAGAAGAATATAGCCTACAGATTACACAAATTTAAAACTTATTTGGTGAAGCAAAGAGTATAATATGCCACTAGATGTGTTAGTCTGCCCTAAATGTCTTGTTTCTAATCTGAATTTTTCTTATCCAGCACAATCACATTTAACAATGTCTCAATTAACTTAGGATAATATTCTATTTTCTCTTTTAGGTTTTATATAGAGTGTAGAGGTTTATGAGGCAGGAAAGGTTTTACATTCCAAAGGACCAAAGACAGAGTAGTATAAGGTCTATGAAGTCTTTATAATTGTTATTGTTGAAGATCTAGACACAAAGATACTGAGCCTGTAATTAAGTATTCTTATTATTCAGCCTAAATTCAAAAACAAATGCTGCACATACCACTGCTAAGATCTGGAATGTGAGGATTTTCAGCATTACTTAGTATATATGAGAATATTAAGAAAATCCTTGCCTTTTAACTGAATTTTCCCTCTTACCTTTCATGAAAATCTCTAAAACTCTCATTCAGATAATCTGTATTTTCCACCCAATATATTTTGTTTTGGAAGATTAAGAACATTTTCCTTATTTCCCTCTTTATAATCCTAGAACTACATAACAGAAGAATGATTGGGCAACCTTCCCTCAGGTTTCAGTAAGCATTTTGTGTTTATATTATATGTAGAAAAGACTGCTGTACTCTCCTTTTGTTCTATGTAGAGTGCGATGCATGTGCATTTGAGGTCAAATATACACATACTTTGTTCCTCTGAGCAAAATTATCTTTAACAGGAACTTATATTTCTGTTTTCTGTAGGCTAAAATCAATGAATTACTGAAAGTGAAAATACATAAATAATTATATCTCTCAAAACTGTACACAATTACTTTACATTAAGCCCCAGAAATGACTGTGATGACTGTGTGGATGTCTGTGAGCCAGCTTGAAATTGTCCCTGTACAGGTTAATTCACACTAACTAAGTGAAAACAACTGGGCTGATATTAGAAACATAATTTTCAGTCTTGAGTGGTATCATGGATGCATTGGTACTACTATGTGACACTGTAGAGGAAGTAATCTAGTTACGTTAGTTGGGGTATTGAAATAAAACAGTTACACTGCTCTTGGCATCTGTGCTTGTCTAGATATCTCTTCAAAACTTCAGACTGGGTATTATAGCAATCTACTGCAAAAGGGATATGACAAATGGATGAAGAATGCTTGTTCTCAGTTTCATCCTGAACTGGTGTTCAGATATATCAGTATAGTAGAACTGGGAGAGAAAGGAGAAAGCATGTATATTAAAATGGCTTAGTAGACATTTGTATCACAGTTTTTGAATGTGCCAATGAAGCTGAAATTTGTATTTAAAAACAGAGGTTAAAAATATTGCATACTTCCTTGAACTACATTTTCAAAAACAACCGCACATGAGTAATTGGTACCTCTACAATATCCTTGATTGACTAGGCTACTTCAATTAAGAGTAAAAACATGGCGAAATTTACCACAAAGAGTTGATTAAATGAATGAAACATCATTAATATTTCAAGACATTGTAAAAATCTATAGTAAAAAAAATATTTCAAGAAACTCAAAGCCTAATGGATGAAGTGGAAATGGTAGAGGAAAAGAATGGAAGGAATTTCATGAAATTCTGGGAACATAGTGCATAAATTTTAATCTTCTATCCAGAAAATTCTCTGGATAAACCAACTTTCCAGATTGAGGAGTAGTCTAACTCTGCAGATGTTGCCAATGTAAATACATAATAACTCTCAGATAACTTCCATGTGAGAAGACACATTGACGATATTTGTCAACTAGCCAAAATTTATTACATTTTATATAATTCTAATAATTTAGAGGTTCACATTCAAATACAAATTTCTATAAAAACTTATAATAGTAAGAATAACAATAAATCCAAATGTTTATTTGCAAGCCCCACCATAATATGTACAAGCTTTCAGTATGCAAATTACTCAGAGATCTTTAAATACAATTACAATAGAAATTACAAAGTTAAACTAATCTGCTTTTCCATTCCTTCTCATTACAATTATGCATTCCCAGTGCTCCTTTTCTTTGGTCACATTTTGACAGTTCAAAAGACAGCAGTGTTTGAAGCATTTGCAGATTATTGTAAGTGAAATACACTTCCACGAAAGCCATGCTCTGAAACAAGTTACCTCTTTTCCATCTTTCAAAATATGTTACCTGAATAAACCTAATCTAAAATAGTTCCTGATTATCCAGACAGGATGGCATGAGGATCCCATGAGCTCCAATTCTTTCTAGAGACAGTAAATTTAACAGTAAATTAGGGTAAAATATTATGAACCACTGAATCACAGAATAATAGAATGGTTTGAGTTGGAAGGGACCATAAAGATCACTTATTTCCAACACTCCTGCCATGGGCATGGACACCTCACACTAGATCAGGTTGCTCAAAGCCCCCTTTAACCTGGCCTTGAACAATTCCAGGGATGGGGCATCCACAACTTCTCTGGGCAACCTGTTCCACTGCCTTACCACTCTCATTGTGAAGAATTTCTTCCTAATGCCCAATGTAAATCTTAACCCTTCCAATTTAAAGCCATTTCCCTTTGTCCTATCACTACATGCTATTGTAAAAAAATCCCTCCCTAGCTTTCTTGTACACACTCTTCAGGTACTGGAAGCTCTCTATAAGGTCTCCTCGGAGTCTTCTCTTCTCCAGGATGAACTGCACTCAATCTCACTGTCTATACCACTGAAAATATTAAACAGGACTGGTCCCAGTAGAGACTCCTGATGGAACCCCACTTATCACGATCTCCATTTGGGCATCATGGCATTGGCTAATACTCTTTGGATGCAACCATCCAACCAATTCCTTTTCCACTGAACAGTCTGCCCATCAAATCCATACCTCTCAGAGAGGAGGATGTTGTGGGGGATTGTGTCAAAAGCTTCTGGTAAGCTATTAAACTGATAAGAACTGATACTATAATGAATGTAAAACAGGTCAAAATAGAAGGTAATTTATTTAAAAATTACCTTGAAAAGGTGCTTTGATGATTTGTTCTGCATAAAGCATCACAGATATATACTAATTTCTGAAGGAGTAATTTAGTATTCACTTATATGTGACTGCATAAAAATATTTAGTCAGATAGAGATCTGTGAAAAATTCATCCACAT
Organism: Piaya cayana; assembly: GCA_013389865.1. Classification (NCBI taxonomy): domain Eukaryota; kingdom Metazoa; phylum Chordata; class Aves; order Cuculiformes; family Coccyzidae; genus Piaya; species Piaya cayana. Next base: position 11,605 of record WAAB01021046.1, on the reverse strand, counting down.
TAAGAGGTACTGATTGGTGGAAAGTTAAGAAATGCTTTTAACTTTTACTTTTACTGGAAATAGAGTTCAGAGGACTGGTAAGAAAAAATCTGATTTACAAAATGGAAGTGAATGCTGTTTCTTGAGTGTTTTGAAGGGCAGATTATGTTCTACTGAACAAAAGCGAAGCCGGCTAATCTAAACTAACCTCACAGTATATTAATACTGTGCTATGAAATAAGGTTGTAGATTTTACATTTTGATTGTGTAAATTATGTTATAACCTATTTGAATAACATAGTATCATGCAGGTGCAGTAAAAAAATTCTGGGCTTACAATCACCACCTTTCTCACCTTTAAAACATACTTCTAACTGCATACTTGGTTTTCAAAAACTGAAAATAGTACTACTTAGTTTTAATGTAGTCTGTATTTTTCACAAGTTCCTTGGAATGTAGGCAATTCAACAGGGCCAAAATGTTTGATATCTGTTACTTGAAAAAAAGAAAAAATAATGAAAATGCTCAGAGCTGAGAGACAGAAAAAAAGAAGATTATGTGCCTACCCTGTGAGTTGCATGATTACATAGAATATTCTACTATACATTCTACAATTGAATTTATTTGCAGTGATGGCTGGTTTTGAAAATTGAAGTAATTTTTCAGTTATGTTCAAAATCACTCTGGAGCTGAGAGAAAATACAAAAGTCTTCTTGCAATCAGCATAATATAAAAAATTATCCTTACAGTAGAAGAGAAAATTAAATAAATTATTTTCTAGTTCATAACATTTTCCATGTGTTAGCAAAAAAATTATTTCTGGCATGAAAAAAATATTTTGATAAATTCAGCCTATGCCCACTGGAATTTGTTATGCTTTGAAGGGAGGAGTGTTGAATTTACTTTATAGGTAAGTTTCACTAAATATAGTTTAAATTGACTATTTCTATTCCAGTGACCAGACATCAAGTGCAAGACTAGGAATGACAGATTTTTTTCAGTTTATTTGCTGAATAAGAAAAACCGAAATGAGTAAACTGTTTTCAAATTGAACTACAAGTGTTGTTTTACTTCACTGTGGAAAGACTGGCTGGAGAATAGGACTTCAAATAGTATCTATTAATCTCTTCTGGAAGTATTCAGGTTTATCCATGGAAAGGCTAGAAAGTATGTACCTAACAAAGTTAGGCATTCTGGTAGACAACACTGCACGTAAAAATTGAAAGTTTGTCTGGTTGATTCCTACAGATAACACAGATTCAGTGGGTAGACAGCTGAGTTTCAATATAGTTTATTAATGTTAGTTCTACTTCACCCTATCTCTATATGCAAAAGCAATTTAATAAAACCAATGTTATATTTTGATCTAACAGATATCCTTCAACCAGTTTAAGGGGACCCACATTGAGCTTGTAAAAAGCATATTCATTCATTCTAATATTGCAATAAAATCTTCTATTTATAGTATAGTTTCTGCCTTTCTTCTGAGGAGCATGTAACATTTAGAAATGTTAATTAATTCAATATGAAAGGCTCCGATAACATAATCCTTGTAGTCACATTCCCTTGCATGTGAAGAGAAACTTCATATAAGTGAAATGAAAATTGAGCTTATCTCTAAGTAACACCACTCAGAAGCATGTGAGATACACAAGTTAACTTGGTATACCTAGAGCTGTTTTGTTACAATGGGGGTGATACTAAGTTTAGGTGTACAGTCAATGCTGTGGCAACTGGAGTTGTTCAGAGCTATATTGGGCATTGCGTTGCACTCATAAACTATACCTAACTTGACTGAGGAACCCATACCATGATGCCAGGTGCCTTCCTTTAGTGTGTTGTGATTATATTTAATCTTTAAGAGCATCTGAGAGACCTTTTTAGGAAACTAGTAGCCTTAAATTTGATAGATTTTTATGAATCATAATCCATCTACGTAAGTCACTGGCTATTTTTGGCAGATCTTTAGGAGAAAGTGAGTAGAAATCTGTAACTTAGTCTAATAGTACTTTTATGTATATGATCTCCTTCCTCTATTTATTTACTGTCCCAACTTTGTAGGTAGCTATGTTTACATTTCTCAGAGAATATGTTTTGCTTACTATATTTCTGTGCTGAAAATGTGGAGCCTAGTAATAGAAATTTATGTCAGAATAGGTACCATGGAATAAATAGAATCTTTGTTACTTATGGCAATACTAAATCTGAAATCCTTACTTAACCTGGACAAAAATGTGAGGGTCTAAAAGGAATTAAATAGTTCTTATTAGCAGAAATGCATTTGCCAGGTCAATAGAATTGTAGATTGGAAGACTAAGAGAGAAGGAAATATTTCTTATTTATGCCTAAAGATTTAACACATTGGCTATTTTTTTTTATAAATACATGCACAGCTTTAGAAATACTGTTCAAGAAAACCATACAATTTTATTTCAATATCTGACTGACGTATCTGATAGGGCACTTTATTCATATAGTTCTTTTTTACTGACAATCCTCAAATACTTTCCAAAACACAAACCTCCAGTTTAAGATGCTGACATTCACAGACTATGTTTAAGACATGGAAGGTATTCACTGTTTATATTGGCAGTGAAAATTAAGTATCTTATAGGTACAGTTTAGATCCTCACAAGTTTAAAATCAGCCACACATTAAAAAGAAAATGAGAAAATGAAAAATATGGAGAAAAGAAAGTAAAAAAAACAAACCAAAAAACCAACAAACCCAAACTGGTGAAGCGCAGATCAATCTAACTGAGACTAAGTAAAGAAAGAATAACCTTACTAGCTGGCCAGTGTATGAGCAGTGACCAACACTGGCCTTTACTGAAAGACTTTTATCCCAAAAGAGTCTTCAGATGTGGACTGATAACACAATACCTGCAAAACGTAAGAAAAAATTGTCTGTTCCAAATGAATTGATGTGTAAATAAGAATACATAAGTGTGAAATGAAAGAAACACCTTTAGCGAATGTGAGGACACATGTAAATAACTGTCGTCTATTCATGGGCACATACAACAAGTTCTGCCAAAATGGCAATAAGGTGCCTTCCATTACATACCAAAAGTTATTTCCATTTATTTTGGACTGAAAGGTAATACGTGCATTGACATTTTAATGTGCATTCTGTCAACTGCTGTTCCTCTTGGTTGATTAGAACTAATTTATAGTTCTGTCTTTTTTATAACTCTCAACAAAGTATGGAGTTACCAATGAGGAATGAAAATACCATTTTTCATGTGCATCTTACAGACAATATGAACAAAAACCTCATCTACTACAGGGTTTGCTTACCAAATAAAAGCTGTTTGGTGGAACGACAACTCTACAGTCATTTGTACATTTACAGCAGGAAAAATTCTTTCTGTGAAAGTAAAATTCAGAAAAAAATTACTGTAGGGATTTAACATTACTATATTAAATGGCAGCATCTCAGAAGACAGATGATCAATCACAACGATTACATGCCTCTAACACTGAAACATACTGTTATTATCTTATCTGGAGATAAGATAAAATAAGAGTGTATAGTATAGTGTAGTATGTGTATGCATGTATATGCATGTGTATATATTCATATCAATATGTATGAATTCATACAAGAAAACAACAAATTTCCAGAAGCAATTCTGTGCGAATCCTGTTGGGCCATTTTTAATGTGTAGCTCAAACTCTCTCTCAGCTTTTTGGAGAACATACCAGCACCAGTAGTGTTAGGGCCCACCCCAACCCACACAGTTGAAAAGGGAGTGTAAAAGGTATTCTTTCAATATCTGCATGGCAAATTGAAGACTGACAAACTTCCTGGGGTAAATTCAAATGCAGTATTCATTTTGGACACAGCCAAAATCACTAAACAGATACTTGGGTGTGCTCCAAGTTGAAACTTCTCAAAGTTGCAAAACCAGATCTGGTCAGATCATGGTCTGATAACTTGAACACTGACAACATCGCTGAGCAAATTAGAACACAATTCTTATCTGATGTGACAAAACAAAGTGCCAAGGAAAAAGATGATACAGTAAGATAAGTCAGAGAAAGAGAGAGAAGTAGCAGGGGGAAAAGAAAAGTTATTATCACTCCAGAGGTGCATGGCAGTTCCTTAGGAAAATGTGGTCCATCCAACAGCAATTCCTCCAGCAGCAGTTTTTCAGGAATATGTGGCTCCGTAGTCCTTCTTCAGAACAATCAAGCAGCTGTACTTCTTCAGGACGGTTCTATGGGGTAGAGGGGGTGCACTCTGTGCCTTCTTGGCAGGCACTGTTATCAGGGCAAGTCCATGTGTTATTAACACTTCAAGGGTGGTCTTGCTATGAAAATTCTTGGATTTCAGCTGGGTGCTCCAGGGTCGCTGCAGTTCAACAGACCTTTGCCAGAATGCCCTCTATGTAAACACTTTGGGTACACATACACAGTTGGGGAATGTGGTGGGGAGCAGCACCTGCCTCACCTCTTCCCCATCCTCTGCAGCAGCTGGCCAAGGACCGTTAGCCCATCTGCAACTGAGAGCAGGAGGAGAGTGGATCCTGCTCCTGCACCTCCCCCTCTCATTGTTAACCAGGAGCCACAGAAAAGCCCTTCAGTCACACACAGCCCTTCACTTGGACAATGTTTAAGACACAACAAATACAAGGAAAGAAGTCAGTCTTTACAACTTCCTGTCCCCCCAAAAAGCAAAATACTCTGGAAGCAAGTGAATCAGCAATGACTAACAAATTATCTGGGAGTGCTTGCAAACCCATTATTGATAACCTGGATCGGTGTCTGAAGTTACCTTTCAACATCTGCCTGGATCAAAGCAACTGTTGACTATCAGCTAAGACTAGCAGCTTGGTGTGCTGCACTTAGATCTGTACTGCAGGCATGTGTGTGTGAGCTCAAGGGATGCTTCATTCTTAACTTGTACATTAATGGGTTATAAGGAATTGCAGAGGTGCACACAAAGCTGAAGCACTCATGTTTCCAACTGGAGGTACATGGAAACATGGAAACCTGCATTAGCAAGAGAGGTGGTAGGATGCTTGCAAGTGTATGACTGATTTTTAAAAAATTACTTCTAGCAGGGTGTTTAGAAATTTGTAAGTGTTTAATAACATTTTGTAAGTGTGTAGAATTATAATTTATATATGTTTTCTGCTCATATTGATTCTGACTATGTACTTCACTGGTTATGAGTTAATTAGTTTAATTTGTAAATCAATAAATTACTTCAAACCTGATTTATAATATGCAAAGTGAGCAGTTGTTCCCTGAGACTCTAATCCAACACTGCCTTTTTGGACAGTAAATATTTAAGTGAGTCAAAGACTCTCTGAAGTCTGTAAGAGTTATTACTAGCCTATTTTATGCAAGAAGGATTCAGATTTTGCAGTGAGTAATGACAATACCCTATCCTAAAAGAAAAAGTACAAACCTCACCCAAAACATTGCCTATGTGTATAAAACTACTCCCTAAAATACTAATCTGTTCATCCCCATTGTCAGTGGAATAGCTTCCACTCTCTTTCTTTCCCTCTTCCTCCAAATACTGTCCAGAGCATTGTTATCTAATCTGCACATTTGCCTGAAAAATTGAATACTGAGTCTTATAATTAGAATCATAGAACAACAGAATCATTAAAGTTGGAAAAGACCTCTAAGACCAAGTCCAGCTGTCAACCCTACACTACCACAACTATTAAACTGTGTTCCAATGTGCAATGTTTACACATTTTTGAACACCTGGTGAATCCACTACTTCCCTGGGCAGCCTGTTTGAATGCTTTATGGTTCTTTCAGTAAAGAATATTTTCATAATACCCAAACTAAACCTCCCCTGGTACAACTTGAATCTGTTTTTTCTTGTTCTATCACTAGTTACTTGGGAGAAGATGCCAACATCCACCTTGCTACAGGTATACTGACGCACTACAGAAGTGGGAGCTGAAACATGAAATATCATGGGCCACTAAAGTATTTTAAACTAATCAAAAAGCCATCAATTTCCTCTCAAAAATCCCTAGTAATTAAAGCTGATTTCATCAACACTTGATTTCCTTTCAAGNACTTCTTCAGGACGGTTCTATGGGGTAGAGGGGGTGCACTCTGTGCCTTCTTGGCAGGCACTGTTATCAGGGCAAGTCCATGTGTTATTAACACTTCAAGGGTGGTCTTGCTATGAAAATTCTTGGATTTCAGCTGGGTGCTCCAGGGTCGCTGCAGTTCAACAGACCTTTGCCAGAATGCCCTCTATGTAAACACTTTGGGTACACATACACAGTTGGGGAATGTGGTGGGGAGCAGCACCTGCCTCACCTCTTCCCCATCCTCTGCAGCAGCTGGCCAAGGACCGTTAGCCCATCTGCAACTGAGAGCAGGAGGAGAGTGGATCCTGCTCCTGCACCTCCCCCTCTCATTGTTAACCAGGAGCCACAGAAAAGCCCTTCAGTCACACACAGCCCTTCACTTGGACAATGTTTAAGACACAACAAATACAAGGAAAGAAGTCAGTCTTTACAACTTCCTGTCCCCCCAAAAAGCAAAATACTCTGGAAGCAAGTGAATCAGCAATGACTAACAAATTATCTGGGAGTGCTTGCAAACCCATTATTGATAACCTGGATCGGTGTCTGAAGTTACCTTTCAACATCTGCCTGGATCAAAGCAACTGTTGACTATCAGCTAAGACTAGCAGCTTGGTGTGCTGCACTTAGATCTGTACTGCAGGCATGTGTGTGTGAGCTCAAGGGATGCTTCATTCTTAACTTGTACATTAATGGGTTATAAGGAATTGCAGAGGTGCACACAAAGCTGAAGCACTCATGTTTCCAACTGGAGGTACATGGAAACATGGAAACCTGCATTAGCAAGAGAGGTGGTAGGATGCTTGCAAGTGTATGACTGATTTTTAAAAAATTACTTCTAGCAGGGTGTTTAGAATTTTGTAAGTGTTTAATAACATTTTGTAAGTGTGTAGAATTATAATTTATATATGTTTTCTGCTCATATTGATTCTGACTATGTACTTCACTGGTTATGAGTTAATTAGTTTAATTTGTAAATCAATAAATTACTTCAAACCTGATTTATAATATGCAAAGTGAGCAGTTGTTCCCTGAGACTCTAATCCAACACTGCCTTTTTGGACAGTAAATATTTAAGTGAGTCAAAGACTCTCTGAAGTCTGTAAGAGTTATTACTAGCCTATTTTATACAAGAAGGATTCAGATTTTGCAGTGAGTAATGACAATACCCTATCCTAAAAGAAAAAGTACAAACCTCACCCAAAACATTGCCTATGTGTATAAAAGAAAAACTACTCCCTAAAATACTAATCTGTTCATCCCCATTGTCAGTGGAATAGCTTCCACTCTCTTTCTTTCCCTCTTCCTCCAAATACTGTCCAGAGCATTGTTATCTAATCTGCACATTTGCCTGAAAAATTGAATACTGAGTCTTATAATTAGAATCATAGAACAACAGAATCATTAAAGTTGGAAAAGACCTCTAAGACCAAGTCCAGCTGTCAACCCTACACTACCACAACTATTAAACTGTGTTCCAATGTGCAATGTTTACACATTTTTGAACACCTGGTGACTCCACTACTTCCTTGGGCAGCCTGTTTGAATGCTTTATGGTTCTTTCAGTAAAGAATATTTTCATAATACCCAAACTAAACCTCCCCTGGTACAACTTGAATCTGTTTTTTCTTGTTCTATCACTAGTTACTTGGGAGAAGATGCCAACATCCACCTTGCTACAGGTATACTGACGCACTACAGAAGTGGGAGCTGAAACATGAAATATCATGGGCCACTAAAGTATTTTAAACTAATCAAAAAGCCATCAATTTCCTCTCAAAAATCCCTAGTAATTAAAGCTGATTTCATCAACACTTGATTTCCTTTCAAGTTCTGGGCAGAGTTTTAAAATCTGATTTCTTTTAACACCATCTAAACATCAAAAATACATCCTTTGACCACTATTATTTCATAATTTGTTTTTATATAGCAGCAGTTACTTTATCAGGTTTAATGAGTCAAACAAAAAATTATATCAGTGACTTCAAGATCAGAGGCAGCCGGGACTTCAGTGATCATGCACTGGTCAAGTTCAAGGTCCTGAGGGATATGGGACAGGCGAGCACTATAGTCAGGACCTAAGACTTCAGAAAGGCAAAATTCTGTCTCTTCAAGGAGTTAGTCAGTGTGACTCCTGGGACACAGTCCTCAGGGACAAGGGAGCAGAACAGAACTGGCAAATATTTAAGGATACTTTCTATAAAGCACAAGAATGCTCAGTCCCCAGCTGTAGGAAATCAGGCAGGGAAGCGAAGTGATCGNCACAGTCCTCAGGGACAAGGGAGCAGAACAGAACTGGCAAATATTTAAGGATACTTTCTATAAAGCACAAGAATGCTCAGTCCCCAGCTGTAGGAAATCAGGCAGGGAAGCAAAGTGATCAGTGTGGCTGAGTTGAAACCTGCTGGTCAAAGTGAAGAACAAGAGGAAACTGCAAAGGCAGTGCAAGCAGGGACAGGGAACCTGGGAAGAGTATAGGGATGCTGCCTGGATGTGGAGGGATGGGTTCAGGAAGGCCAAGACGCAGCTGGAGCTGAACTTGGAAAGGAAGCAAAGAATAACAAGAATGGCTTGTTCAGATATGTTAATCAGAAAAGAAGGTTAAAGCAAGTGTATGTCCATGGATGGATGAAAATTATGACTTTGTATCTACAGATGAGGAGAAGACTGAGGTACTCCAGAACTTTTGCCTCAGTCTTCACTGACAACCGCTCTCCTCACACTTCCTGGGTCAATGGAAAACAAGAAAGGGACCAGGGTGTAAAGCCCTTCCCATTGTAGGGGATGATCAGATTCGTGACCACCTGAACATATATAAATCTGTGGGATCTGATGATATGTATCCCAGTGTCCTGAGGGAATTGGCTGATGTTGTGGCCAAGCCACTCTCTTTGATATTTGGAAAGTCATGGCAGCCAGGAGAAGTCCTTCGTGGCTTGAAGAAGGGTAACATTGTGCCCTTTTCAAAAAGGGTATAAAAGACAACCCTGGGAGCTGCCAACCTGTCAGCATCACCTCTGTGCCCAGGAAGATCATGGAATAGATCCTCCTAGAAATTACGCTAAAGCACATGGAAGACAGGGAGGTGATTAGAGGCAGCCAGCATGGCTTTACCAAGGGCAAGTCCAGCCTGACCAACCTAATGTCTTTCTATGATGGGATAATAACACCATTGGACAAAGGAAAAGCAATGTACGCCATCTGTCTGGTCTTCTCTAAGGCCTTTGACACAATCCCCTACAATATCCTTCTCTCTAAACTGCAGAGGTATGGATTTGATGGATAGACTGTTGGGTGGATAAGAAATTCCTTATAAATGGGAAAGTAAAGGATATTTTAAAGTTCTTCTTAACATTTGTTGGATTTTTTTCTGTGATTGAATCTAAACATTCCAAAAATAGATTAAGTTTCCAGAAACTATACTTGTATCTAAAGCCCTGTTTAGTAATTGGGACAGTTTGAACTTTAACATTTGGAATTTTGATTTTAAAATGAGTTGCCAGAAAAATCTTTTCCTGTATCAATCACATAATACCCCCTGCATTTTAAAGGGACAAACCCAGACTTAATTGGTTTAACATTTTCCAATGAAAACAAAACTTTTTTTTTAAATTATTCCAAAATTAAATTTATTGGAATGTGTTCCAAGGGATAGCTTGCAGCTGCCTTGTTTCAGGCTTTTTGTTCAATTTAAGGTTATACTGCCTTCTTCCTGATCCGCCTTGCAACCTCTCCTAATCCTGGAAAGCTCAGGTGTCCAGGACTCCACTAATAGAATAGGAACATGTTCCTTAATTGACTTTGGTGAAAATATGCCAGTTTATGCCAGCTGTTTCTTTGGCTCTGTACATTTCTATTTGGATAGAACCTGTTGATACTCTGTATCCCTGTTCACAACTTGTTTCCAAATAAGCATCCCACAGTCCAAGGGCCATCTGCTGTTTGTTCTGAGCTAATGAATGTCCTTTAGTGCTAATGTCCTTGGGAGGAGATGTCATGCTATCACTTTGTAAATCAGGGCTCCTGTTTTCTTATGAACTCAAATTTCTAACCCTTGTGAATTAACAAGTTTAAATAATATTCTTCCCACCATACTCACAGATATGAATCATGGGTGCACAGAAGATGCTATGCAGATCTACAGAACAATCTGATGATTCAAACTTAATGAGCCCTGTTCAAACAGAGATACAGACCTGCTAAGCAGGGTGGACATCTGCTCAAAGCTCAGACTTAGAATGCACTGAAAATGTAAGCTGCTTTAGGTATGACTGGTTATGAGGAACCAACACCATTTTCCTAAGAGAAAGCAAACCATGTTCACAGAACTATTTGTTAAATCTCCTGTAAATATTGAAGAATTCTTCTGGAAAGAAGAATTTCAAGTACAAGTATTCCCAAGTATTATGAAAAAATACGCTTCCATTTGATTTTTCAAATGTATGTAGTTCCTACTTACCTTGGCTCTGTGCCTTGGCTTATAAACAATAACTCTAGAAAAGAAAATGTTCCCTAAGAACTTTAGAGGTTAGCTGGTACATAAGTCTATATTTAGTCATTATCTGTGAGTTGCTAGGCTAATTATAATGTGTTTTCTACTTTCTTACTAGTAGGTAAAAGCAAAATAACCATCAGTGCTGTCCAACAGGGAAGTAGTAGGCTGTGTCTGTAGGTACCAGTTAGGTCCCACTAGTTTTGCAGAGACATGATCTAACCATCAGTTTGGGGTTAACCATAGCTTAAGACTAGATTTTGTTAAGGGTTTCTGAGATAGTTATGACCCATGATTAATTGTTTGAAAACAAATATTTCTTGAGTCAGAGCTGGGGCTGGAAACCATCAGTTTGTAGGTCACTATTCAACGGTACAGTAAATCCCCCAGGGTATGGGAGACAACAAATAAAAAATCTTCTAGTCACACATGTCAAGTACTAAGCACATTTTACCATTTAAAATTAGTTTCCCTTGATGGTATATATAAATTTTGACCTGTTAACCCTCACTTTGGATAAAGCAATGCTACTCCAAATGAGACAAAACTAGCATAGTAGCTTAAATTTAATGAAAATTTCATATTGTGTCATGGTCAGTTTGATAAACAAGCCCATACCTAATTCAGAGCAAATATATACCTTCGGGCAAAATATTTGTGCATAGGCTTGGTATGAGCAATGAAGTGACCCCCAGATGAAGCCCACAGTTTCGGCAATTCATCCTGTACAGGCCAAAGTAAAGGAAAAAGGTGCTTTAGCCTGAAAAACGGGCAGAAGGAACTCTATCTTCTGCTATCCTACACATTTTGCTGTTGAGTTACTTCTCAGTTAGGAGTGGGGACCAGAAAAAGTCCCAGATAACCTTTTTCTTCCTTCTTGATCTTACAGAAAGTATTTTTCCTTTCTAGTTTTATTGAGTAATCTCAACATTTGCACACCCATAGCTCTTAATGGAATTAGTTTAAATTAAAATAAGAGACGTTTAGACTAGCTATTAGGAATTTGTTTTGGTTTTTTTTTTTTTTTCTGACAGTGGTGAAACTCTGGAACAAGTTGCCCAGAGAGG
>WAAB01021045.1:235941-246339 GCA_013389865.1 Piaya cayana | reverse complement strand
GAGAGGTATTAAATTTGTGGTTTAATGTTTGCATTATAGGAAATAGTGCAGTCAACATGGGTTTAAATAGTGTATATCTGTGAAATATTGTTTGCCTTGAAAGGGCCAGGATCATATTTACTGGCAGGTGCTCATCTCTGGGAACACTTCATGTTCTGTTATTAGAAACAATGAGGGAGTTCTTACAACAACAAAAATTAATTTGGATTTTGCTCCAGGTTCTCTGTATCCTAGCATACAATATAATAAATTCTATGAAAAACAGCCACCTCTGTGAGATTAAAATCTGATACTAAGATTAGGTCTGCACAGAACTGGTTTTTATTCCCAGTTATGTCTTGTGCACAGGTTGTTGGAATACATGATTGTGCTTACTAGGCTGTAGGGGAAAATGATAGAATCACAGAAACATAGAATCACTAAGGTTGGAAAATACTTTCAAGTTCCAAGTCCAACTGTCAGACCAACGCCACCATGCCTGCTAAACCATGTCTCAAAATGCCATGTCTACATATTTCTTGAATGTGGGTGCAGAAGCCAAAAGGCATTCCTATTTGGAGTAGCCGGGCAGTTATACTCAGTCAAAACCTGCCAGTGTATTTTACTTCTGTCCTCAAAGCAATATCAAATGATCAATGTCATGCAGAACATCTGGGACTCTGGAAGTGTTCCAGTACAGTATTTATAGAGGGCAGTAAGATCTGTAAGTCAGCCTGTGCACAGATTAGAGCAACGCAGCTGTACTGTGTAAGACTAGATGTCATTGAGATACGAATATAGGTGCCTGGAGCATGGTTTAGGGAAAATGCTACACTGTACTTGTTTTCTTAAATACATACCTCCTAAACTTTAATGTTATAGGATCTTAGAGAACATGGGGACTGAGGGATAATACTCATAAGAGAATGAAGATTTACTTGATTGTCATGTACTGTTATCTATTTATTTCCTTAACAAGATTTGTACAGAATGAATCTTCTTTATTTCCCATTACTCTTCCTGCATCTTGTTTTGCACTACAGATACCACAGTAATGCTGTTCGCAATTCTCTGCTGTCCTTTGCAGCTGAGATACTAAAAATGCCAAATAACAAGCTTGCTTTCAAGTCTCAACCCCCTTTCATTTGTAAGCATTCTGTAAGATTTTCAGAATAGTAATAGTGTAGTTGACACTTTAAGAATTAGCTTATGTATCCAGGGTCAGTTTGGATAAACTGGGGGTTTTTTTGGTTTTGTTTGGGTTGGTTTTTTTTTTCACTTTACATTGCCATAGAATCATATATGATTTGGGTTGGAAGGAACCTTAAAAATCGCCTGGTTCCAACACTCTGATAGAACACTCTGTTGGTCAGTTTAGGGTCACCTGCCATAATTTCCCCTCCTCGCAGGTGCAGCCACCTTCCACCAGCTTGAGGATGGCCTTAAATAAGTATAAGCATTGGTGCTTTTGCATACCAATATCTGGTGTTATCATTTTAGAGAATAAAACTGTCTCAAAAATTGTAGTCAGCTTTCAGAAAAATGAAGTTACTTACTGCAACTGAGTTAGTCAAAAAAGTAATTCTAATTTGCCTCAAACTACAACATTTGGCAAATAGTGCCTCCATACCTCTCAGAAGAGAGTATCCTACTACTATCATTCATTGCCTCTTCTTAGTCACGCTGATTGTTATATGGGTAGCAGATTGGGCTGCTTCAGCACCTCTCCTGATGGGAAGAGTGTTTCCCCTTCACTCTGTGGAGTGATGAAATGGTTCTGCAAGGGCACCTCAGGCTTCATGTGAAAGATTTCCTTGTGCTGGTTTTGTCCTTGCAAGCTTCCATTCCTCTGCATTATTGTACCCCCTCCCTTGTGTGTGTTGGCAGGGAAGCTTTAGACTGTGGGCTGTGGGTCTGCTGCAGGCTGCACTTGGAACCAGCTATCTATTCCTGCAATCTGGAGTCTGCAGCCTCTCCCTTCAGCAGCTCCATCTGTGTAGAGACATCTGCCATCGCTGAGATAAATGGCTCAAGCACACCAGCCCAAGCTGCAGCCTTTCCCTTCAGGTGAGTGCCCACCATTCTGCCTTCAGACCTTCGTAGGATGAGTACCCTTGACCTGCGCAGATAGTCACAGAATGGAGCCCAGATGTTGGGTTCTGTGCACCTCTAATCTCCCACACTGCCAGTAAAATGCCTTCATTCAAAGAGGTGACCTTCCTATGTGACCTTCTGCACAAAATGCAGCACCATGCCCTGGCTGATGTGTCACACTCTGCCTCCTGTTGTCACTAGCGCTTCCAAGGGCTGCCTTCTCTCGGGGTAGGGGACGGCTACTTTTACTACTGGCCCCATCCAATCCACGTCAGCTGCCTTCACAAGAGTTGGTACATTCTGGCAGGTCTCTGCACTCCTCTGGAGTTTCCCTGGCTCAAGAACCTCATCCTGTACGCCAAGATTCCCTGCTCCACTGTGGCACACCCTTGCACCACAGCTGATTGTCCCTGCACTTTGTAAATAGAGTCAAGGAATTTTCTGAGTCTTGTTTTGCCGTCTTGTCATTCTCATTCATGAAGCTTTAATGAAAAAATTTGCTTATCAGTGAGGCTGTACAATTAACCATTCACTATGTTCTTTTAAGTGTGAACAGAAAGATATGCAACCATGTTGGGCTTTATACTTAATTATGGGATGTTTCTACAAATAAAATCAAATGGTTACACATAAAATGAGTTCTAAATTATCAAGTTATAAAAATTACATTTTACCTTTCAGTAGTATTGGAACTATAGACCAAGAGTACTAAATTTGGTCCCGTAAATTTCCACTTAGAATTACAAATTTAAAAACATAGTCAATTACTGTTTGAACCTTGGTATTAGAATCAAAAGTGTGAAGGCAACAGCTGATCCCTGACTCTACTCAAGGGCTCCCACTCATTCAGGTGGTTTGCAGAAGAGGACAAATTGTTCCCTCACATTAGAAAGTGTTACAGTTGCGAGAGTCTTGGGCCTCTGCTGACACAACTACGCATGATTAAGCAGAATGAACATTATGGTAATTTCTCCTCCAGGTCTTAGTATTTTCTGTTGGAGAGTATTGAAGTCTTCGGTTTTAACAGCATGGAAATAATTTTATGTGCTAAACTGCATTTTAATCTGTCAATCTGGAACTTAGTTCAACTAAGTATGTGCCATTTTTCATGCAGAAAATAGCAATATCTTGGACTGTATTTCTCAGGATTTTTTTTAATGTTAGCACAGGTGAAGTTCACTGGACATTCAGAACATCATGAGTCTGTTTTTCCTGTTGTTGTTTTGCTTCCATAAGACAGAACTACAGTCTTTTTTATTCACCACTTAGCAATAATCTGTACGGAGAGATAATAACAGCATGCAACTTTTGTCAGGAGGTCAGGTGGTAAAATATCTACCAATACCTTCCATAGTCAGAAAGGATCTCCATGCAACTTAGATAAATTATCAACATTTATGACTTTAGCTGTCATAGATAATTTTGCATTCCCTGAAATTAAATATTTACATAAATCTGCACACATTCTGCTTCAGTTCTCTGCAAAGCAGTCTGCAATATTGAGCCAGTAATTTTTGCACTTGCACACTATTACATTTCCATCATCAAGGACAAATTAGGCATAGTAGGTAGATCATAATTATCATTCATGATATTTAAGAAATAAAAATATAGAACTGTAGTATATAATAAAATGCGTCATCCATTATTCTCTGAGTCTTATGGCACTCCAACTGGGACAGTTGTTCCTGTTACTGTCACACCTGCTCTACTAATATGCTAAACCAGAAGGACTCTTTCATGAAATGTAGATCCAACTCACATTTCATGTGCACTTCAATAAAGATTTTGAAGAGCAAATAGAAGCATTGCTGTTCAAATGGCTTGTAAAAGTTCAGGCTACTTGTAAACATTTTGGAGAACATTTAATCTCAAAAGAAAAAAATTAAAATAACCTGAGATTATACATCTGTCTTTGGACCATGTACTCCCATTTATTTCCATCTTTTTTAATTCAAATGACATTAACTACACTATATAATTCATTAGCCAAGATACTGTGAGAATGATCTTTTCTCCTGTTCTTAAAAATGTCATTACAGAATGCTAGATTAAATTAAATTCTAATTCTACTTTTGAAATTTCCCAATAAATCCAAATAACTGCAGTTAAGTCACTTATGCTACTCTTTCTTACACCAATACAAATTAGAATACAATATGGCTAAGTTTATCCTTTTTCACAATGAAATGGTGTATCTACAAGCTGACAGTACAAGGTATTTTGTTAACTTACTGAAAAAAACTCCAAACATTTATAACAAAAATGTCTACCGAGGCTTAGATATCTGAAAACTTAAAATAAACACAAGAAGTTACCCATGTGCCAATAGGTGGATAAAAAAAGATTATCTGTAGCCAAAATTATGGACAACTACTAAACTCATATGGTTACACAGAAGACCTTCAGTCGTTTAAAGCAACACTTTAAGGGGCTAATCTCAAACAACATGAGCTTGCCATTGATTTCTGAAGGCAGAGAATATCTGGAAAAGGTGAAAAGTCTTAAAATGATTGTAAAGGATCAGAGATATTTAGTTTGTATTTTTTAAGGGGTGTTTTAGAAGTGGGGTCATTGTGAGAAGGGAGGTCAACATTGTGGTGTTGACATGAGGAAGATTTCATAATAATAAAACAATCTTGAATAATTTTGAAAAAATGTGAATAACCCTAAATTGGAAAGAGAAGCATAACAACAAGAACTTCATACAAATAAACTTTTCCTTTCTTGTGAGTCTTACATCCTGGATTCCTAATGATTCCAAGCACAATAAAATGCAGTGAGTAAGTAATGACGGCTCAATTTCATGCTCCTCAGCAACTGAATCTTGCTCACAAATGAGAAAGCTTGAAGCCCAAATATTTCCAAAGTTCTCCCACAACAATGATTGAGCATTTGCTCATTTTCTGTTTAGTTAACAGTAAAACCAACAACCCGTGCAGTGCCTTCTGAAGTGCAGGTGTGTTATTGTTAGGAGATCGATGGCTCTGCAAAGCAGTTACACATATAATGTGCGAACCTCATGGAGTCTGACATGGCCAAGTGCAGTGTTCTGCATCTGGGTCATAGCAATCCCAAGCACGAATATAGGCTGGGTGCAGAATGGATTGAGAGTAGCCCAGAAGAGAAGAACTTTGGGGTTACTCATGGATGAGAAGCTCAGCATAAACTGGCAATGTGCACTTGCAGCCCAGGAAGCCTGAGTTGCATCAAAAGAAGTGTGACTAGCATGTTGGGGGAGATTACTCTGCTCCTCTACTCTCCACTTATGAGACTTCACCTGGAGTACTGCATTTGGTTCTGGAGTCCTCTGCACTGGAAGGACATGGATCTGTTAGAGGAAGTCCAAGAGAGGGTGACAAAAATGATCACAGTGCTGGACCACCTCCCATATGAAGACAGGCCAAAAGAGTTGGGCTCATTTAGTCTAGAGAAGAAAAGACTGTAGGAGACCTTCTAGCAGCCTTCCAATACTTAAAGGGGACCTACAGGAAAGAGGGCAAAGTTTCTTTACCAGGGAATGCAGGGATAGGACAAGGGGTAATGGTTTTAAACTGAAAGAGGGTAGATNCACCTCCCATATGAAGACAGGCCAAAAGAGTTGGGCTCATTTAGTCTAGAGAAGAAAAGACTGTAGGAGACCTTCTAGCAGCCTTCCAATACTTAAAGGGGACCTACAGGAAAGAGGGCAAAGTTTCTTTACCAGGGAATGCAGGGATAGGACAAGGGGTAATGGTTTTAAACTGAAAGAGGGTAGATTTAGCTGAGATGTTAGGAAGAAATTCTGTACTTTGTGGTGGTGAGGCACTGGAGCAGGTTTCCTAGAGAAGTCATGGATGCCCTGTCCTTAGAGGCATTGAAGGCCAGGTGGATGAGGCTTTGAGCAACCTGATCCAGTGGAAGGTTTCCCTATCCATGGCAGGGGTGTTGAAAATAGATAATTTTTAAGGTCCCTTCGAATGCAAACCATTCTATGATTCTGTATTTCTGTGATTCTATGATTAAGAAGACTATATTCCTACATTTAACATGATTCATTGCCCTACCCTTAAAAGAATGCAAGTTTTGGCATTGTCGTTAAATTCTGTCATAAACTGAAGCACAAGCAATTTCATTATGGAATCTAAACGAAAGTAGAATAAAAACAAGACCAAAGTTAGCATGATCTGGTTAGAATCAAAGGCATCACTTCATCTTGTATGATAGAAGGTGAATTATGGAGAACAGTGATTAAGTGTTAACTCTGAGAGAATTAACAGTGTCATGAAAGAAAGTATATGGCAAATGGCAGCATTTACGATGGGTACTTGCAAGGTAATGGAGCCTGTAGTGGTTAGCATGGCTATTAGCTAGAGCTCAGACATTATATTCAAAATAATATCTAACTGTAACCAGCAGATAGCCATAAATTCTAGGATTACTGCATAGGATATTCAGAGCTGTATGAATAGCTATTTGTTGTTTCATCATGACTGATACACAACACAAGTGCACCAGAGACCATGAAGGGCAACTATAACTTTTATTTATCTTTGTATTTTGTTTGATTAGTGTGTAAGATGGGGTTTATTTCCCATTAGTGCTTTTTTTTCCCCCACTAACACTGTGAATATATCTAAATTGGCCCTGATTTTGTATGAAATCGGGAACTGTAAAGGAATACAAATATGGTGCATTATGGTATGTGGGAGTTTATCATACTTCATCCAAGAGTTCTTGATGAAATATTGGTTATAAACAACATTTTATAAAACTTGTATTAATCTTTTTTCTTTTACTATTCATCTCTCATGGTTTAGCCCCAGCCCAGCCAATTTTGGCAGCTAAAACTGAGGAGTTGGACTCCCAGTTCCTTTTCCCACTACCCCTAGGGAAAGGGGAAAGGGACATGAGAGGAAAAAGACTTGTGGGCTACACACTAAAACTATAGTTTTGATGAAATAATAACAAAAAAATAAATAATAAAAACATTATAAAATATGTACAAATACATGAACTCATGCTCCCACTCCTCAATGTCTATGTTACCACAAATGCTGTAGAGATGCCACATCTGAGACTATTGTAGTGATTAAAAAGGAACAAATTCTAACATTGTGAAACATAGTTTGTGTAATAGTTTTCAGTATCACATGCATGTGGGGAAAAAGAAGGAGAGGGGGAGGAGTTTCTGGTGTAAAACCACGATGCAGCAAACAAAGTACGTAGATATTAGGGGAGTTAAAGTACCCAAAACAAAGTGTAGTGACTAGACTGTTGGGGTTGATAAACACGCAGAGAGAACTCTTAGCTAGTTCCAAAAATTCCAAGGTAAACTTGCATCTAAGTATCAGCTCTTTAACAACGTAACTTGACTAAACTGCCAATAATTACAAAATAGTAAGTTGTGCACTAATATAATGTTATCAGAAAGATATAGAAAAATCCTTTTAAAAATATTTTTCTTTTCATTGGTAAAATGATAATCTTGAAATCAAAGGAGAGTCTTCTCCCCTATGTCTAGCACCAATAAGATACATCTGGAGTTCTGTGCCTAGGTCTAGGCTTCTTACTAGGAGACATTGACATACTGATGCCTGCCCAACAAATGGCCACAAAGATGATTAAGGGTTTGGAGCACTTTTCATATGAGGAAAGGCTGAGTGAGCTGGGAGTGTTCATGCCAGACAGAAGAAAGCTCAGGCTTATCCATGTGTACAAATACCTGATGGCTGAGAGGGCAGGGAAGTAAAGACAACAGATGGTGTTTGCTACTGCTGTTTTTTTATAGGAGCCCCTAATGGATGTCACACAAAGAAATCAAGGACCTTAGTATCTCTAAGCAGCTCCAGTTAAATAATTACAAATAATGTAAAGGTTAACATATCTAACTAGACCAGTTAAAAGAGATATTACAGCTCTTTAGGTTAATAAAAATGAAAAGGCAGAGAAAGAAATGTTGTATGGTCTTTTCTACACTTTAAATAACAGATTAGAATGGATGTTGTCTTCACTAATTGAATTCTTGTTGGTGTACAGCACCTCTTTTAAAGCAAAGGAAGTGGGAAGGAAGAAAGCTGATAAATAGTAATAACATTTTGGAAACCTTCATAAAGGCTTTTATAATGGTACTTGGGATATAAACATCTACAGAAGCTGAAAATGTCAGTGGACATCTGGTAAAAAACATAATTAATAAGAAATCCAGAAAATTGCACTGCATAGGTGCCACTCCTTTGGGAAGGTATTTTCACTCCATGACTCACTGCTAGATTATAGTTTCTGTCTCAAATTTAATGGACATTGACTATCATCTGTCTTACAATACTTTTTTTGGAGGGTTGGTTTGTTGGTTTGGGGTTTTTTTTTAATCATTTGTGTTAACTTTAGTACTTCATATGCAAATTACCTGCAGACCTTGCATACTTCCTGAATTCATAGCTTAGCTTCTTGACCCAGCATCTACAATGATTTAATTGAATCATATTACTCAGCATGGGGCTATATTGTACTACTAGTTATTATGGAACATTATTTTGTGTTCTCAGCAAGATGCAATATTTGAACAGAAACGTACACACTGCTTTTCAGCATAAAACAGCTCTTATATCTATGTCACAGTTCTCTCAAGACTATAGGTTTGGATAGCAATTCCTGATTCATGCTCCTAAGGAGGAACAGCATGTGAATGCTTTTGAATCTCCAGCTATTTGACTAATATAGGTCTTTCAGACCATTAGGACTCGATGATAGAAATGTACTGTTTACATCAGTTACATCAGTCTAGGAGAAAGAATTCCAGCAAGGCAGGTTGATTCACATTACACTGTTTCAACTATAGAAGCTTTCTTACTAAGTGAAGATCTTCCTAAAAGCTAAGGTAATATCTCAGTGTCTTCTATGGATCATAAAAAGTAACGAAACTTTAAAATTCAACAGAAATATCTGTACAATGAGCTAATAATCTTTCAGTTTATTGGTTGAGGAGAACTTTGTTTAAGGTTAACATGGTGATGTGCTGAAAAATTGAAAGATGAAATCGGTGCTACAGTCTCTGAGAATCTGATGCAGAGCAGGATTAAAATTAAGTAAAATAATTTGTAATATGATATTTAGTGATTGCTATGCCTTTCAGTATTTACTTATCACATAATATAGATGGGGGGTTTTTTTACCATAGCCCAAAGGAAAAACACTTGAATATGACTTGCTAAAATTGACCTTTACTTACGCATTGTGACTTTTACATGGCAGCATTATGACAAACTGACTCTAGCTTCATATTCATTACTCAACCCTGACCTTTGGTTATATTAGAATATTGCTTTCAACAAGACTAAATAATAACGTCTCTGTGAATGTAAGGAACTGGCAGATCCAAGATGTCAATTGCCAGCTCAATTTTCCTTTCACCTGGGAGTGCAGCATGTCACAGTGCTTTATTGATCTAAGAGCCATTAGAGTTCAGTGTTATAACTCTTCAGTTTTCCACACAGTGCAGTACAGTGTACTGTAAACAAGATGAAGCATGGAGTATGACTCCGCTCAAAACCAGTCAAAATTTGAAATGACTGTTTCATCATAAATAAGTATAATTATTTTGAAGTTATTTTTCTTCCTGAATAGGAACATAGAGCCTAAATCTCTTGGGAAATATATTTTTAAATGAGTCTCCCAAGAGTACTATTATATAGTATTTTTTGTATATTCTAGAAAAATATTGGGTTTGAGATTTAAGTGCTTAGTTTTGGTGTTACTAGAACACTTTAAATATTTGCATAGTTACAACTACATTAAAACATTTTTATTTCATGAGTGAATGTAATACTCAATATCATAATATAATGATCATGTCTGAACATGAGCCAGCATTGTGCCCAGGTGGCCAAGAAGGCCAATGCCATCTTGGTTTGTTTGTGTCAGAAACAATGTGGGCAGCAGGTCTGGGGAGGTTATTCTCCCTCTGTACTCAGCACTGGTGAGACCGCACCTGGAATACTGTGTTCAGTTCTGGATCCCTCACCACAAGAAGGATGTTGAGGCTCTGGAGTGAGTCCAGAGAAGAGCAATGAAGCTCGTGAAGGGGCTGGAGAACAAGTCTTACGGGAAGCAACTGAGAGAGCTGGGGTTGTTTAGCCTGGAGAAGAGGAGGCTGAGGGGAAACCTCATTACTCTCTACAACTACCTGAAGGGAGGTTGTGGAGAGGACGGAGCTGACCTCTTCTCCCAAGTGGCAAGTGACAGAACAAGAGGGAATGTCCTCCCCTCCACCAGGGGAGGTTCAGACTGGACATCAGGAAAAAGTTTTCATGGAAAGGGTCATTGGGCACTGGGACAGGCTGCCCA